>VUQI01063400.1:0-18763 GCA_015106735.1 Paratilapia polleni | reverse complement strand
GTCTTTACCCTAAAATATAAAGCGCCTTGAGGCGACTGTTGTTGTGATTTGGTGCTCTATAAATAAAACTGAATTGAATTGAATTTAATCTGTGTGTTATTGATGCTAAAAGAAGGGTGTATCATCATGAATAAAGTGTTTGTGAAGGTATCTGCAGACTTAAACTGTCCACTTCAAGGTCCTAAAGTTCTCTGCATGGAGACTGGAAGTTTCCTGAATGTACATTTGTAAGAAGGATTTACATGAATGAATTGAAAATAATCAATATATTTATAATGATATTGGTCTGTCCAGGTGGTGCACGTCTACACATCTGTAAGAAAACATAAGACTGAGAATGTTGCACAAATTAATTGATTTATTTTTAAATAAAGACATTAAAATATTCTTGTAAATGCTGAGGTTTAATGTTTGAGTTTTGAACTGTTATCAAATTATTTTCACCCCCCGATTGTTCACAGCCTGATATCAGCTAATCATTGCTTATAGTTTAAGTGCCATCTGAACTTTAATATCCAACAAACACCACCAGCAGTTTTAGTGGAAACACACTGAGTATGCTAGCAGTCTATGTATTAATATAAGCTACACTAATCATACAAAACTCCCTTCATAATCTGCCTGTTTTGTTTACTTCATGTACACATGTGTCAGGAAATGAAAGTCAGCCCATTTTTATTGAACACGTTGGTGTTTTGGTGCATTCGGCTGCTGTGCTGTCAGCTCACCATCATTCATAATAAAATCTGAGCTCAAACAGCAGAGAGACAGTCCACAGAGGTGTGTGATCTAACCACAGTACACCTGCACGCTCTCAGCCTCATAAACATCTTTTCAGATCAGGGAGTGTGTTTTATCTTCACAGGAAACACACACACATGAATGTGGAGCTGCTGTGTTTGAAGTGTTTACACAGGACAAACTGACGAGGAGATACGAGCTCTCCCAAACCTTCAAAGCTCGTGTTTGGTCAGGTGGATACCACATATCTCCATAATCAAAAAGTCTTGTTTTAACCTTTAAACCCGTCAGAGACGATCAGCTGTCCTGGAGCTTCAGTCACAGGTATTTTACAGAGACTCGTTAAACTGCAGCTAATTCAGAATGACTGATGTGTGTGCATAAAAATAAAAAATGTTTTTCAGAAAAATAATAAAATAAAGATAATGAAGGAAAATCTAATTTAATGAAACAAAAGGTTGCAGATCAAAGACTTTTTCCTTAAAGTTCATTCTTGACCCGGAAATAAAAAGGTAAACTTAAAGACCTTTGAAACTTTAAACTTAAAGATGACAACAGTGACTGAATGACCTCGAGCCGAGGTGGTTTTATAAGTAATTTAAGAGCAGTTATTCTTAATATTCTTATTTTCTTTCAAAACCATGATCATACAATTTACTGACCAATAAGTGGGTTGGAAATAAATGAATAAATTCAGTAAACAGAGCTTTTTGTATCAACGAGACTAAAACTAAAGTCAGTTCAGGATTAACACTGACACTCAATCGTGTTTATGAACTGCAGTCAGAGCGCTAACGTTTCAGTCCATCAGTGATCAGTGATGCTAACCTCAGAAATAAAGGTAAAGAACAGGTGAACTGCACGTTTTCCATGAACCTCACCATCGAGGACGAATGACACCTGTAATCACTGTGACTGCGAGAAGCTCCAAAGATATGAAACCTCATAATGAGACTGAAACGCTTTTAGTTTTTGTGAATAAAAAAAACTCAAAACTAGTAAAATTTATTTGACAATACAAATTAAGTTGCTTAGTTTGTACATTAGTTTGAAATAGGATGGGTGAAGCTGGAAAACATTATTACAGGTTCAGTTTGTAGCAGTTATACAGGCACATATGCATTTTTATGGCTGCCTCTAACAGCCTGTGGACTGATTTCTCTGTGAATTTGCTCCAAAAATCCAAATGAGCTGATGTTTATACTCGCTCCTGAGTGCCTCTCTTCTGTTCCCAGCATTATGGGAGGCCAAACAATTCAAAAACTTAATGAAAACAAGACACCACTCATTCAGCCGGACTCAGCACACCACCCACTGGGTGTACAGCACCATCCAGGTGATCATATCACGTTATCCAACTCGACAGCACAGAACAATCCAAACCAGAAACAGCCAGGCTTTTACTTTGAAGGATTTTGCATTTCCCCTTGAAGTGGTTTATCTATTAGACAATCGAGTCCTGGTGGTGGAGGATAATATTTAAATTCATTCTGTTCCTTACAACATACAGGCTGCAGGAGAGGGACATCGGAAAACAGACAACATGAAATATGAAGGGCGCTCTTCCATGGAATCTTGAAAATATATCTGGCCTAATCCAAGATCATTTTCTCCTATGGAGACAATAAAGTAATCGTATCTATCCTGATGTTTATGACGGTTTTGTGTGGCCTGTTGGCCTTTGCAGAGGTCTGTGCACTCGGAGCGCAGCTACAGCAGCTGGGATCGATTAGGAGATTCTGCCCCAGCGCTACAGTTAGGAGCAATATTTAAAAAAAATAAATAAACTAAAGTTTACATTAGAGTATGTTCACTTCCTGTTTACCTCGTCTGTGATTGGCCACAACCAGGAAGCTGTGGTTGTGGATGCGAAAGGCCTCCCAGTCCAGGGCAGTGTGAGTCTCCAGCGTCTGATAACGAACAAAACGCCGCCGCCGCTGATGCCACCGATAGATGACTGACAGCTCAGCCTCCGCCTCTCTAAAGTTCGCCGCCACCACCAGGAAAATCTGAAGGACGGAAACATTTTCACTGCTCAATAACTACAATAGCACATCTGAACATTTCTGACTGAGCAGTTACAGAGAGATGCAGAACAGCAGCTGTGAAGTAAAGGCCTGAAATGGTGACAAACAGATGGAAAAATAAAACTAATTTCTGTTCCTTCATGTGGTTCTAAAGTTTGCTGAACAGGTCTGCAGTGACCTCTGACCTCAGTCCTCTGTAGTGATTGCTCATTTTTACGCTGCTCTGCTTTAACAGGACTGAATACCTGCAGAGCATTATGTTAACACCTGCATGCATGTGTGTGTGTGTGTGTGTGTGTTGCACACTGTGCAAACAAATCCAACACAATGTGCACACAAAGGTTCAATCAGGCGCTGAGAATCAGCCTCAGATCTGTTTGTTCTCGTTTTAAAGGCCTTTCAGAGTCCTCCTCCCTCTGAGCTCCATCCAGTCTAAGAACCAGGACTCACAGCTCCTCCATGAACCATCAACCCTGATTTTTTTCCTTAGTGATTTTGTTTTAAATATTCTGTCCTCTCTCACTTAATTAGGGCTGGTCTATCTAACATAATTTTACCTTCTATTTTTAATTAATTTCATTTTTATGATTAATGTATTTTTTTACCGACTATGAGAGAAACAAGCTGGTTTTTTTGTATTAAATGTGCTCTGTCCAGCGTTTTATGTAATAAATTATTTTTATTGCCAATATGTGAGCGCTTGCCCCAAACAGCCCGTGGACCAGTTTCCATGTGAAGGACCCAGGACCCAGGATGGAAACAGATCATTTCATCCATGATACTAACTTGTGTATAATGTCAAACAGCATTGATTTTATCCATCAGTAAATCGTGTAAAGGCACAAAGAAAAAATGAATAAATAACCTTTAATTTTTACATTAGCAGCAAACATGGGGGTGGTTAGCCAGCTAGCTGTAACTTGTATCTGACACTGGTATCTTCATCACATCCAAGTCAGCTTTGGTGTCATTATGCTGACACTCAGGTATACAGTTTATACACTGCTCTGTCAGCTGTTGGACAACAGAGCAACATAACAATCCATGATGTCTTATCACTGTTTCGGCTGACTGTAGTTGAAACACAGAGTGTGAGCACGTGTTGTACAAAAATGAGAGCAACAGCATGCTAACAGTTGTTCATGTAACGGCCATGAACCTTTAACTTCTCTGGAAGTCATGCTGAGCTCCTTGAATAGTTTGTCCATCGTCTGTCTTCGAAGCTCTCACCTTGTTGTCGATGGTGAAGTGTTTCCAGGCTCGAGCCTCCTGAGTGCTGATGTTCTGGTAGAGCTGGAAGGAGCCGTTGGTCCATCTGTAGATACCCGAGCCAGACCGAGAGTCCCTGCCGGAGGAGACATGAGTGTTAGACACAGAGGACAGAGACTTCTCCGGAGATCTGTGTCTGCTGGTGTTTCAGTACTTGTTAGCCGCAGCCATGAAGAGGCCTTCAGATGGGATGGAGAAGACCTCGACATCGAAGGTTTCTGAGCGGGTGTACAGGTCCTGGTAATCCTCCACGTAATCCAGACGCTCCTTATCTGCACATACAGGCGATACAGCTTATAGTGGAGGAGAGAGACTGTAGAGTTTCAAAGTGTTTTCAAAGTGATTCTGACAGGTTTTTAGCCTGCAGGTTTCATTACAGACACATTACAGACAAGCCTTTAACATCATCAACAGTGTTATGATGAAGCAAAAAATTAGTCCTATGCTGGTGTTAAACCCTTTAAACAGTACATACATGTAAAACCTTTGTTACAGTCATACCGCTCAAATAGATGTTGGAAAACCAACAACAAGTGAATGCAGGAACTCATGATCTGACACAATTTTCCATCAGCTACAAGCACACAACAACAACAAGAGAAATGAGATGTTTGTTTCCAAAGACTCCTCTATGAAGTAACTATGAATGTTTCTCCTCTAAATGAAGGGCTCAGTTCAAACTACATGAAAAAGTGGTGCTTTAACAAGTTTTAACTGATATTTATGTATTCTAACATTTCTACAACAGACTTTGTAATACCTTTGAAAGCCTTTTATTTATAACATTCAGATTAATGTTTTCAAAAGTTTCAAAGTTTTCGACTCGTCTGTAAACCTGCAGTCTTGTTCACAACACCCTGAAACTTTACAATGATGTTTCACAAAGAAAAAAAAAAGACTTTTATTTTTCAGGCGTTATTTTCAGTATTGAAAAATACAGTACTGTGCAAAAGTCTTGAGCCACCCCTCATTTCTTCATATTTTGCTTCCAAGGAGCCAGACTTTGCTGTAGTTTTTTTAAACTGGTATTGAGCAATAGCTCTCCAGGAACAGTGGCTGTCAGGAAATCATTCTTAAGGAAGGGAAACAGGGAGAAAAGGCTGAGGTATGCCACATTATACAAGAACTGTAACTGAAAATCAGTGGCAACAGGTCTGATGGAGAGATGAATCCAAATTTGAAAATTGTGATTCAAATCGTCATCAATATGTACAGAGGAGGTCAGGAGAGAGGTACGACAGTGAGTGTCTACAGCCATCTGTAAAACTTGGTGGAGGCTCTGTCATGGTTTGGGGCTGCAGTTCAGCCAGTGCAGCTGGAGATCTTGTCAGAACTGATGGAATTATGAACACAGAAAAGTGCCATCAGATTACATGCAGTACCATCTGGAAAGCATCTGATTGGCAACAGCTTCATTTTGCAGCATGACAATGATCCCAAACACACTGCCAACACAGTAGAATCATACTTAGATAAAAAAACACACAGTGGAAACCTATCAGTCATGGATTGGCCTCCTCAGAGCCCGGACCTCAAGATTAATGAAGCAGTGTGGGATCATCTGACAGAAAGAAATTCCAAGAAAGCTTGACAAAAAGAGTTCAGGCTGTGTTGGAGAATAAAGGAGGTCACACCAAATATTGACTTTCAAGCTTGTTAGAATTGTACAAACTCTGTTTTTGCCTTGTTTACTGTATTTCCATGTATGTTTGCACACTTCAATAAATTGCTGCACTTATTTCCCATTTTCCTGCAAGATATAAAGAAATGAGGGGTAGCTCAAGACTTTTGCACAGTACTGTATATTTAGGAGATTTATCTTTATAGGGTCCGTATTAATAAGATAGGACACTCTAAAATCTAACATAATCTCATACTAAAGTCATGTAGAATTAAAGCTTTATTCTTATTTGATTTTACTGCAGATTTGTTTTTCCTCAAATGAACAAGATAAAAAAATAAAAAACCTTTTTTCTCATCATAACTCAACTCGACTTATAAACTTTCTTATAGTATAAAAAAGGCTGCATTCTATTAAAAAACTAAATTTGTGACATTTGTATGTAAAAATATATGCAATAAAATGACCCTGCATCACCTCATAACACAGCTGTTATTGTAAAATTACACCTTTACTCTGGTAATATAACATGTTTTAGTCACATGACTCCACTGTGCTGCACAGGTGTCTGAGTTACTTCCTGTTCATCAGTCCTGCGGACGTGTGAGGACGTTCAGACTCACTCTGCAGCAGCGTCCTCCATGTCAGCCCGTCGCAGATGAACAGAGCTCTCCTCTGAGCATTGAACCACAGCTGGCCCTGCTCCGGTCCCGAGCAGGGAGGAGGATTTCCCAGAGTCACTCTGGCCTCGGCCTCTGAAACACAACAAGAACCAACATCTGAGTTTGATGGAGTGACGGAGGGTTTGACCTGAACTGAAAACAAGAATACAGACACGGAGCGAGATGAGAGCAGTGATGAAACACAAACATCATGTTAATGGAGTTTTCTGTGTGGGGCACATGATTGTATGCTTGTCTGTTTAACACTGGATAACAACACAGGACCATTTTAATGGCTTCAACCAAATCAGACACTTAAAACACTCAATTTGTCATTATAAATTACTTAAAAAATTACATTACATCTACTGAATGTAGGATATCAAATTTACAATTTTCCACTTATTTCTATAGTTCTAGAGTGAATTCACTTCTTGTCCACCTGGATTTGATGTGCAGAAACAGTGAGTTTCTTTCTGAGTTGCAGTAAAAAATTACCAGCTCCAATAATCAAACATTTTGTCAGTGAAAGGGAGGCAAACACTCAGGAGAGAGAGAATAAAACTACAGAGGACTGAATCCTAGACTGCATATGAAAGATGGATTTAACCCAAAATGCTCCAAAAGGCTCCAACACAAACACGGCCCAGAGGTCCAGTTCAGGGACTCCAGCTAATTAGCTACAGAGACCAAACAGCTTTTGTATCAGGCTGTAAACATGTTTATTTCTGCTGTAAAGTTGGACATTTTAACATGGGAGTCTATGGGGACTGACTCACTGCTGGAGCCTCTGGTGGACGTTAGAAGAACTGCAGGGTTTGGTGCTTCAGTGTTGGCTTCATTTTGTTTTAGGCACAGAATTTGACGCTTGGCTCAAACTATAAAATATTCAAGTCTTGGGGTATGTCATGCTAGATTTAACTCCAGCCCAGCCGAGGAGAAGCAGCACTCCCTCATTCAGAGATGTTTCACTGCAGCAGAGATGAAGGTGGAGAGTTCAGCCACAGAAACACAGCTGGAAACATCTCCCTGTCTTCCTGTCAGCAGCTGGAGTCAAACTGTAAGTGGCTGACAGATAAACAGAGAGGTAATGAAGTGAAGGTTTTCATCTCTCCTTTAACCACAATGATGAGTCCTCCATGACACATCAGACAACTTCACCTGGGGGGGCAGCAAGATCCAGATCCAGATTAAACCAACACCATTTTACCACACAATGACAGGTGACGCCAGCTGGAGATATCCTCAGAAAGCATTTGTTTGATTCTAAAATCAGAGCTGAAAAACTCCTAAACCACATGTGCTCATCTGTGTTTTCTTCAGTTTTTCTCTGGAAGCAGAAACACTGAGATGTGTTGAAACGTGAAGTCGAGTTCAGGCGGCTGCTGTTTGTGTAGTGCACTCAGGTACGTAAATCAAACCCACCACAGACAGAGCTGACACAGGTTTATATAAACCGTGAGTCACAAAGCGTCAGGACTGACTGAAGGGATCAGTGCTGAGTCTTCAATCAGCTGAACTTTATTAACTCTGAGCATCAGTGACAGCACACGGTTAGCCTAGCTTACCACAGACACTGACGCAGCTCCATCCATCCTTTGCGAGACCTGGAGCTGATCCCAGCAGACACTGGTCGTAAGGTGGATTTTACCCTGTACGGGTCGCTGACGCAGCTCCATCCAATCAAAAAACAGAAGGACCAAACCGCTGGAAGATGTTGGAGGGTGTGCAACTACTATTATCACCTTATGGTTCTGTGATGCCCATCAACAAGTCCAGTTCCAGTTTCCAGCCCTGTCTGTCCAGGCTCATAATATATGAAGTGAAGACTGAAGAAAGATTATTGTTTGCAGTTCAGCAATCAATCCAAAATGGTCAAATTCTTCCCTCATGTTCTGAGTTATAACTCAGAACATGAAGTTGAATAACGGCCATTAAACATTATGACCTTTGAGCACCTGGATATAAAATGTCATCAGTCATTCATTTTATCCTTTCAGACGTTAGTGTGAAACTTGTCATAGTTAGATTAACGATTCTTGAGTTACTGCCTGAAGAAGACTTTGTGCATCCACTCCTGAATGTGGTGGTGGTATCGAAAGAGAACATGATGGTATAATCTGAATAAAACAAGAATTGGCACCTCCAAGTCTGAGGCTATGGTTCTCAGCTGGAAAAGGATGCAGTGCCCACTCCTGGTTGAGGTTCCTCTTTTACCCAAGTATCCCTGGGTCTTGATCATGAGCGAGGGGAGAGCGGAGCTGGAGATTGACAGATTGGTGTGGTGTCTGCAGTGATGCGGATGCTGTTCTGGTCTGTTATTGTGAAGAAAGAGCTGAGCACGAAGACAAAGCTTTTGATATGCTGTCCTACAGACCCCTCCTCACCTATGGTCACGAGCTGTGGAAAGTGACCGAAGAGTGAGATCAAGGATACAAGAGGCGGAAATGAGCTTCCTCCAAAGAGTGTCCAGGATCAGCCCCCGATACAAAGAGTGTCAAGGGCTGATCCAAGGATGGATGGAGCTCCAAATGGATGGATGGATGGATGGATTTCTTCAGGCATTCCAGAAATATCCCGTTCACGAGAATTAGACTAAAGGAAACGCTGACATCACGATGCTTCTGGCCACAGCTCTTGGCGGCACAGACGCAGAATAAAATGTCAGACTGCTCCTTTACCCTCATGGCAGATGTCCTGACTCTGACACAATAACACAAACACACCTGTATGACTCAGCATCTGCCTGACCTCACACTGACATGGAAACATACATCAAACAGCAAACACACACACACACACAGTAGCTGCAGAGGCCTGTCTGTCACACACATCTTTTTATCCTGTCAGTCTGCAGCTCGGGTTACTAGATCACTGATACCAACACAAGGCCAGGTTTACAGTCCAAACACACTCACAGTGGTGGAGGAAGTCCTCAGATACTTCCTTTGGTAAAAGCAGAAACACAGTTCCCCTGAATCAGTCAAAGTGGGACACACAAGGTGTTCTTTGGCAGCGGAGCTTAATGCATCGGATTTTGGCATCAGTGAGACGGGGCTGTCACTCCCAACTCAGCATTTTTCAACACAAAGGATTAATGGTTTTAATCCAAACCACAACCTTTGCTTAAACCTAAGAGCAGATTTGAGTCCCTAAACCCAACCAGCAAGCAAAAACAAAAGTAAACACTTCGTGGAATAAAAAAACAAAGTGCAAATCACAAAGATCTCTATCCACAGTCTCTTGGCTGATAATCCTGTGACGACTGTCACCACCACTCACTCCACTACTCTGTAAGTGTCTACAACGGGACTGCAGCCGGTGCAGCCGGTGCACCAAGGCAGTAAAGCCAAAGACACCTTGTGCAAACAGAGAGACCCAGGCAGGCAACATATAATGTCGTAAAAGCGTAAAAGCACTTAAACAAATGAAATCATGAGGTGAAATTCTACTCTCACTGACCTGTTTCGAGTTTGTTTGTCTTGGTTATTGTTGCTGAATGAGATCCGGGTTGTTTCTTAGAGTGTGTTTCCACTCTAGTCTGGCTCTTTAGCCTATAAGCTTAAGCTATAAAAATAAGATGGAGAAACACCATCTTATTTTTGCATGAACTGGACCTTCATTTCTTTTCTTTTAGGGCAGTGAACATGATGCACCACATTTAGATAGCTGTCTCACTAAAATGTAATTAATCAAATGCTCAACTCATAGAAGAGGCATCATACCGGGAACCTCTGACAGTCCATACATACATACAGTATGTATGTATGGACGGTGCATACATACATACATACTGTATGTATGTATGGACGGTGCATACATACAAAAGTATGTATGCACCAGGGCTCCACTGATATGGTTTCTTTTCAGGGTCGATACAGATTATAAGAAGCCAAAGAGACCAATAACTGATATTTGGAAGCGTACAGTCTGGTTTGCAGTAGAAAATGAGAATCTTTTTATCTCAAAAATTACAGAAGGATAAAACAAAACTTTAGTCAGTTAAATATTACATTTTAACAACATGTGAGGGAAGCTGTCACAGCTACATGATTTCTAATGATTACTGTAGCTGAATACATAGTGGCTCCATGGTGCAGTGGTTAACACATTTGTCCTTATCATTATGATGAGATGTAGATTACGGCTAAATCCGGCACATTTGCATTGATCTAAATGTTCATATTAAAAGTTGTGCACTGCTGCTTCGCGTTTTTTTCTGCTTCTCTTGCTGTTACGTCTGTTTTTCTTCTTCTTATTTTGCCCACTAGGAAACCATGTCTTAAAGAATTAGCTGTTTGATTTCCAGTGTCTGCTTTGATTTATTCTACTCATGTAGAATGTGTAGCATAACCTAGCCCCTTTGAGTAGCCTGAGCAACTGCAACCTTTTTTCCACAGCAGAGTATTTACATATTTATTTATCTTTTTACCAATCAGTGAACAAATAATATTACCAATAATTATGAAAAAAATGCTAAATATCAGCTCTTATAATCCATACTTTGTATTGTATTAAATGTGAAGTACTGAGTGCAGTAAATGTCCCTGTGGGTGTTATTCTGGTATAAATGTGGATAGATGTTCTGTAAATGGTGAGTTCATACAGCTGTGACACTGAAAACCTAAACCCCGCCCCTCTGCTCTGTATTTAACCTCCCAAACTGCAGGTGGCGCCAGACTGAACAGCACCGCCTCAGCTGCTGTTCTAATGTTGTCAAGTTGCAGGTTTTTCTCCTCACCGTAGGGGTAAACTGGCCCCTGCTGGTCTGGCTGGAGGGGGATGGTCTTCAGGACCTGAGGGACGGACAGCTCAGTCAGACTGGGATCGGAGGCAGGACACAGTCTGGGAGTGGCGTCTGAACCCGGAAGCAGGACCAGCTGCCGCAGTAAACCCTGAAAAACAGACAGATTCGTGTGAACCAGCAGGACGGACAGACGGTCTGGATCTCATCCTCATCGAAGACTCACAGAGAAGCGTCCCCTCCACCTGCCCCTGCTGCCGATGAAGAACCTGGACCCTCTGGTGCTCAGATGGCTGGAGAAGGACTGGACCTGTTTACTAGGAGACAGGAAACCAATTAATGCCATAAAACTGGTCTCTGCTGGTCTACGTGATGTCTGAAACCATTTATGTTCTCACAGCTCCAGAGGAAGTCCACAGTCAACGGTCAGCATGGCGTACGGCCCGGTGACGGCCAGCACCACAGTGTGCCAGTGGTTATCGTCCAATCCAATGTCCTTAAAGGTCATCCGGCTCCGCCCACCAACACCAGGCGACGAGGTCAAGAAGTGGAGGCGGTTCTCAGAGACACGTAACCCCAGCAACAGTGAATCAGATCCCTCCCGCACCACAGAGAAGATGTACTGATTCGTCTGGAAGCAGAGAGAGAAAGAACAGCTTAGACCGGACCAGACTGGGCTGAACTGGACCAGACCAGGTTCTGCTCCATTCTACTGATTCACCTTCTGTCTCAGCCTCCGAATCTTTACGGTGGCGACCAATGAGAACTCAGAGGGGAAGTAGTCACAGTTGGTGAAGATCTGGGAGGCGGGAAAACTCAAAGGTGCTGCCATGGTGCCGGCCAATCGGAGCCCTCTGGACCCTTTGGACTGAACCATCTGCACCTGGTGGGGAGTAGATGAATCAGTAGGTTTTCTACCAGCATCTGCTCTGTGGTCATTTCCCTGTTCAGACCTTTATCCTGTGTCCTACCTGAGTAGGTGTGGCTTGTCCAGGGTGTGGTAAGGCTCTGGACAGCAGGTCGAGAGGCAGCAGGTCTGAGGAGGAAACAAACACACAGTGATTACAACCACAGTGCACGACAACAGACGGGGTAAAACAAATTTTAAAAACTCAGAAATTTAGATTTTCTAAACCATAAATCTGCTGTTTGTTTTTGTTAACCTCTAATCCATTTCAATCAGTCTTAAAGTCTGAAAAAAAGCCACCAAGCAGATCATCATCAGACTGTATGAACCCCACTCCCACTGAAGCTCCAGTTCAGCAGCAATAAGAACAAACTGGAACCAGCAGAAAAACATGACCCAACCAAGTATAAATCAGTTCAAATCAATGATCACCGCAGCTAAAAATAAAGACTGATTAGCTGTAGACAGATTATCTCCCTGCTGCTGATTTCAGATCCCTGAAAGCTGATTTTCATGAAAGCAGCAGCTGGTGAAGGTAAATGAGGCGTGTTTATCACCTCAGAGCTCATTTCCTCTAACTCTGATTGATAAGTGTGTCAGCAGCTAATCTGTATCAGCTCTCACATGTAAATGATCTCAGATCAGTTTATTTTTATCCCCTCAGAAGCGGATGTGTTTCTCTGTCTGAGGCCTCAGTCCTAATCTAAAAATAAAATTAAACTAAAACTATCTGCAGAATCGTGGTTTATGTTGTGTTTCATTCTGAAGGAAAGTTGCTGATCCTTCTTGTATCTGTCAGCAGCTGTAGCAAATGTGCAAAGGGATTTCTGCTCTGAACCTGACAAATGAGACTGTCATGCTGAATAAAGCAACAGCAGGATACTCAATGCCAACATTAAAAATCAGTATTTCTGGACTCCTGTGTCAGGAGACAGGCTGAAGGAACAGAAATGTTTGTCTCCTCTCTGACAGCATCAGGTCAGCGTTAGTTTTTAGCTGGAATTCCCCTTTAAGCTCCTCGGAGGCCGTCTGTGTGTTTTGTTGCAGCGGCGGATCAATGTAAGATGAATGGAGGATGAATGGAGGATGAATGGAGGGAGGGGACGACATGTACAGAAACAGATCTCACATTTCAAAGACTGAAAACACCGACGCACAAAGCAGCAGAAACATCTGAAACACACCAAGACGTCAGAGTCAGAGCCGCAAACCTTTCAGTAAGGTCTGACATGTGGTATCAGTGAAGTCAGTGACAGGACGGACCTCAGGGGTCAGAGTCCACAGTACTCAACTCAGGAAGTCTGTTCAGAAAGTTCAGCAGCAGAAACAACATCAGCTTTTTGGTAAATTGACATTTAAAGAGTAACAACAATGTCATCAAAAGTAAACATGAATGCAAAGATGTGTACTCAACTCTTTACAGAAAAGCCCAAACTGGCTTTAACCAGAATAGGAAGCAAAGTGGGATACATCTTGCAGGTCCCCAACTGGCAGCTTCACTAATACTTAACAAATTCTGATACACAGAAAACACATAACAAAGAGCTTTCAAAATAACACAGTGTGCTGGCAATCCAAAATGGGCCTTGAGGTGTAACACCCAGACAGCACTGACTGGCTGCAGGAGCTCAGACTTCAGCTGATGACTTGGAGAAGAGAGGGCACCAGGAGCAACTTGAAAAGAAGGGGTACAGAAAGTCAGCTGAAGGTGTCAGGACTGACCAAACAATCTCCTCATGTTTTCCATCCAGCACTATGTTACTTTCCCTATCCCTACACCAGCCTGTGGACAGAACCTATTTGGGGGCTTGTCCAGGATCTACAGAGAAGGACGGCACACATCAACATGACTCATGAATTAAAACATCATGTTGGGATCCAGCAGAGCCCTCTACACAATACTTGCCAGTCTGTAGTGCCAGTATTTAAGATCAGGGACCAAACCTTTATTTACCCAGTCTCACTGGTCACTCTAGGTCACTCTTTTCCAAGAGTGACCTAGAGTGACAAATTCCTGTCTATAATAATGTCTAAATACTTACATGTGACTATTTACATTACAGCCACTTGAGAAAGATTAGATGGTGCCTCTTTTCCATTTGGAAACAGCGTGAAATTGGATTTGCCTGCAACTAACACCAACTTCAGCTGAGTTAAATGGAACAACATCAAAGGCAGTCCTTTAGCATGTGCTCAAAAAACAAAACAAGGTTGCAGGTTATATAAACATACAGTGATATTTAGGGTGCTGGTGCAGAGCTAGCTCTGTCTCAGTGCCTTCTGAGGACCAGCCTGCATTTTGAGAGGTTTGGTAAGCGAACAATATAAAATGTTAAGTAGTGAATCTATGGTCAGAAATCTTGGTGGACAAAATCTGTGAGCTGCACCTGCAAGTCATTGATGGATTTCTTACAGTAGTTCCTCCCATAGCCACTAACGTCAGTGGTTCCAACTTTGGGTCCAGGAGTTATGTGGCCCTGTCCTGGTTACAGCTTTCTGACTTCTGCATCAGTTTTTATTTGGTGAAGAAGCATGGAACTGGTTCCAGAGTGGGCACCAGCACTGCTTCGGGGGAAAGAGGCATTTGTAAACCTTAATGGTAGACTTAAACCCCATCACATATAAGTGGATTTGTTCATCGTGCATCATTTTGTAGCTGACTGTTAGTTGTTCCAGGCTCCTGTTGTGTAGGTAACCATCCGATGTACCACCCAGTCATGTCAGTCACTCTCATTTGTTGTCACTTCAATTGCTCGCCTCGATTTCAATTTCATTGACAATATTCTCGAACACACATTGGCACGCTTATTGGACACACACTGCTGATTTTGGGTTTTTTGTTCCACAGAAATGAACCTGACCTAAATCTGAAACATGTGACTGTGCAGTAAAGAGATGGACTGTCCCTTTAAAGCTGAGAGCTACACTGTGTCTGCAGAAAAAGTGAAGTCCTGGTACCTGTACAGGGTCTCCAGCTGTGGCTGTGGACTCTGGCGGCAAGCAGCATCCAAGTGAGCAGCATCCAGGTGAGCAGCAGGGAGTGACACTCCAACATCACGCCTGCGTATCGTGAACAGTGTGCGTTTGATTCCTGCTCATTGACCCGCCTCTTGACCTGCGTCTATCAGCGTCATTTTTCTGTCGGCCTGAGGATCTCCTGAGCGGTGCTTAGTCCACGTCTGTGTTCACAGAAGAACAGAGAGAAGAACACAGTAAGCATCTCAACGTTGGTTTGTTACTGCAGAATAAGCTGTTTGGCATTCGCAGAGAAGATTTGCCAAGTTCTTCATGGGCGCAACCCACATACTCATCTCTGCTGCTCAACCCACAAATGCATTTTCCTTACAAATGTGGAGCCATTTAAAGGGAAATAAACAGGCTTTCCAACGGTATGAGATTTATTGCCAAGATGCATTGTTACAACAAAGAAATATTCGACCAAACACAAATTTCCTTAATTCTTGTGCTAAGTTTAGTTTGTTTAGCTAACAGTTTTGTTTGTTGAACCACATTTTTGGTTAGCTACTTCAACTGCAAGTCATATTTTTGGTAAAAATGTTAAATTTTTCCAGTAGGCTTTGCTAGACATAGTTAAACACTTCATTTGTGGACTTAATGCTTCAAAAGTTCATTCTAATATTTTTGACTGTTAGCTATTTCAACCATTTCTTTCCCATTTTGACCATTATTTACCCTACATTTACCTAAATAAATCATTTATGTATTGATTTTATGTTTCTACACTTATCCATTACTGTTAGTTAACTGTTAATTCTTTGGTTCAGCCTGTTACAATGCTTAAAATCATTTCTGTTCTTTTTAAATTACCCCCGGTTACTGCAGAAGGACCCCGGGGCAGATTACTTCTGCCCTTGGTGGGAATCACGAGGTTCCAGCTGCACCTGATGCTGAACACAAGAAATAATATTAACTATAATAACATAAGCAACACAAGCTTAATAAAGATTCCAGTAACATGTAAATCTGTAGCTAGAAAACATCAGGGACTGTATGTTTGCATTTCTTTGTATCCATCAGAGTTTGGCACCTCCACTAGGAGAACACTGGGAGAACACTGGGAGAACATTACATCAATACTGGAAACAAAAAATTTAATTTGTTGGTCACTGACATTGTTGGTTTGAAAATAATTTAAATGATTAACTGACGATCTAAACAGCTGCTGATTAATTTTCTGGCTGCTGATTGGTGTTGAAGTCATTTGTTTGTTTGGGTTCATCGTCCTCAGTTTAATGAAGCTCGTTTCCTTTTTATGTTTATTTCAAATGGATAACACACGTCAATCAACACAAGCATTTAGGTCCAGATTTATATGCCAGATAATTTTCATCTGCAGTTCCTGCAGGTTGGTGGTTTTTATAGAGAGTAAAAGAAAACCAAAGATGCAAAAGCATCAATGCATAGATGAGATCATGTCTAAGTAATCACATCAAAACAAACCTGGGTCAGAGGTCGGGGTTTAACCAGCGTTCTGAGGTCCCGGTCACTCTGTGAAGAGGTTTTCTGGTGCTTTCAAGACATTCTTTGTCTTTTCACCGTGGACAAACTTTAGAGTCTTTTTGAAATCCTCCTGAATTCTTTAAAAAGTCTTCCAGAGGTCATCAGATGCTCGCAGGTTTCACAAGTTCTTTCATGAAAATCCTCAGAAACATCCAGTTTTTGCTTTACATGTTTGACTTGTGTTGGTTCATCTTTAAACTGTACATGAATACTCTTCTGTCCCTAATGTTGTTGGACATTTATTTATTTTTTAAATGATCCAAAGAAAATGAGATCCAGATCAAAGTTTGACTACTTCAGACCAAATGTCCAAAATGTTCATTCAGCCTTTTGTCTCTCAGATCATAAAGACAAGTTAATCATCAGTCCACCTTTTAAAGTTCTTCTCAATCTCAGTAGTAAAACTTTCTGATGGTCTCAGTTGTCTCTCTTCAGAGTTTGTCCACCTGTCGCCCTTTTGTCCCCCTTCAGTTTTCCTCCTCTTTAAATCCTCCACAGCAGGTTGTTCTCAGTGTCTCACCACAGACAGTCCCTCCTCCGAGGCTGCTGTCTGCACAGCGACTGGAGGTGATTTTCAGGTTCAGGTGAGTCTCACTGACAAGAGAGAGAGTTTACCTGCAGGTGAGGCTGGCTCGCTCGCCCCACATTTAAATAAAGAAGACTGGGAGGGGCTGGAGAGAGGGAGAGGGAGGGAGCACTGCCTCCTCTTTACCTGTGACACACTTTAACCCACCTGAAGAAAAACCTGAAGCTTTACAGTCTAATGTGCCTGGATGGAGAACAGAGTCTCACCTGAAGAAACAGGTTAATGATTAATAAAGATAAACCTGTGTTCATTGGAGGGTTTTTATGAACAGCTGCTGCTGCTGCAGGGTCCTTTCAGGTTTTAATGGTTGGAGGAGTCCAGGATGGAAACTAAGAGACAGCTTCACATCAAGCATCCAGCGCTGGGGCGAGACAGCTTTATCTATAGAGTTAGCACTCCACCCTCTCAAACAGATACGGTCACGTCACAGCAGAGACCATAAAGTTAATCAGGACTTCACCAACCAATGGATGACCATACAGTGGGTTAGTCCATCTTTTATCTACAGTCAATAACCAAAGGCTTTTTGGTTGATTTGGGGATACATGGTGGTAGGACACACAGACTGGTTCTTCTTCTCTGTCCACATTTCACCCTCACTGAACACACCTTTACCTGTCCACCAGCTGCATCATCATCATTTTACTTCTGTTTGTGGTTTTTGGTCTTTATGGTTGTTTTGAGTCTCTCTGTGGAGCTTTTGTGTCTCATTTTCCAGGTTTAATGTAATCCGATTTTTGAACTTGTGTCTTTTACTGCTCATATTTCATTAAAAATGCCTCAGTGCACTGCGACACTGACCACTGGTTCATCCCTGCTGCTGATTGGCTGTGGAGGCTCAGGTGCATGCTTGTAAAACCAGATGAGGTGGAGCATTTTTTTTTTCAGGTCTCTCTCCTCCAGCCTGTCGCTTCAGTTGCTTTTGGCCCATTCTGTTTGGTTCAAGGCCTACTTCCTGTTTTGTCTTTGCTTCCACCTCCATTATTTGTGTTCAGTCTTTGTGAGTAATTATTTTATTATCATTAAAAATTCATCAAACTGCAGCAGCTTTGTGGCGTCTCATCTGTTGGACTGTATTATTTCATTAGTTTTTCTAAATTACTTGAGTCCGACTGATATAGGATTTTTAACACTGATGCTGATAGTCGGTGATTTAAAAATCTGACATTCCGACATATCAGCCAAATTTTTTTTCTTTCAGACACATGAAACATAAACAGGTTTCCCTAACGGGTTTTTTATGTGAAGTTATTTACGACTCTGCTCAGATCAGCTGGTTATTGTTTGTGGCCAAACATGTGTTGGCAACAGGGAAGTTGCAGAGTGCCCTCTGGTGGACAAACTATGCAATGTCAACATTCATAACATGGTTGAAGGGTGTTTCTCCTGTCTCTTCTTTACTTTTTAAATTTTCATTTATCGGGTGGTATAAATGCAGATTCAATTCAATTCAATTCAATTTTATTTGTACAGCGCCAAATCACAACAACAGTCGCCTCAAGGCGCTTTATATTTTAGGGTAAAGACCCTACAATATTAGACAGAAAAGACAGAAAACACCAACAATCAGACGACCCCCTATGAGCAAGCACTTGGCAACAGTGGGAAGGAAAAACTCCCTTTTAACAGGAAGAAACCTCCGGCAGAACCAGGCTCAGGGAGGGGCAGCCATCTGCCGTGACCGG
>VUQI01063399.1:0-17885 GCA_015106735.1 Paratilapia polleni | reverse complement strand
ATTTATCATGAATTTAGCAGTGAAAATCATGTCTTTAC
The DNA here is from genome assembly GCA_015106735.1 of Paratilapia polleni. Taxonomy (NCBI): domain Eukaryota; kingdom Metazoa; phylum Chordata; class Actinopteri; order Cichliformes; family Cichlidae; genus Paratilapia; species Paratilapia polleni. The sequence continues at coordinate 17,847 of VUQI01063399.1, read as the reverse complement.
ACCCTTTGGAAAGGGTGGATCCCATCAGGCACCTGCCTGCCATGGGTCCCCGTGATGTAATAAAAACGGGTATGTGTGTGTATATATATGTGTGTGTGTGTGTGTGTGTATATATATATATATATATATATGTATATATAATATATATATATATATATATATATATATATATATATATATATATATATATATATATGTATTTATATATGTATTTATATATGTATATACACACACACATATATATACGCACATACATATATGGTGTGATCAAAGTGTTCAGAGAAGAAGTCCATAAAAATCAAAAGCCTTACCTGATTTAAATTTGGCCCAGGTTCGAGGTCATCTTCTTGTGCACCTCTGGACTGTTTTCTGCATGAATGCTATTTTTAGATTTCTTAGTGAAAGTCGTGTCATTTCCCCTAACACTTGTGCCTCTGAGGTGGGCACTGGTGTCTGACAAAATGATGATCCTGATTTTCATTTTCGGGAAGAGGATGAAGTTACAAGGAGGCAAATGAGTGAAGAATATTTGTGTGGCTAAAAAACTCCTGTATTTTAAATGCACTCTAAGGTAGCACAAGATGGTATGCTGGCACGCACCACAGTTAAGATCGTTTACTCTGAATGTTCTCCCAGTCTCACCCTAGGGGACCACTTCATGATGCACAACCCTGCAAATGGTGAAAAATATGATGAGCATTCTCCCGGTCTCACTCCTCACCTAAGGCACTGCCTTCGGCCTTGGAAAATGTGGAGTCTACAAGGGAACACTGCTGAAACCTGATCGTAACCTCAACACAAAAGTCGAGTTTAGTTGGAAACAGAAGTTGATGTTTCTTCTCTGCACAAGTTTGAGGTCCACTGTGAAATCAGAGTGCACAGTGGACCTCAAACTTGTCCCTCAAAGGGATCTAAAAATAGCAGTTAGACTGGGATCTGTCTGGACATGCCCAAACAGGTGACCATGAACGGGAAATCAGGTAAATTTGAATCGTGAGTTTTTATATTTTTATGGCCCTCATGTGTGTGAGAGGCTACAGTGAACCCCTGTGATCCCCCAGACCTGCTCTACTCAGCTCCTCGTTTAAACCAGCCACCCTCATTACGGCTCTTCACACCTGCACGGTGTAGTTTACTGCTCACACACATACAGACACACATGCATACACACATTTTTTTCACTTTGTCAGTAACAGTGCTGACCTCAGGTAATGGAAGAGTCCTGCATGAAATACCTTGTCCTCCGGTCTCTCTCTCTCTCTCTCACACACACACAAACACACAAACAAAGAATAGAGTTAACGTGACATATCCATCAGACTGCTAACACACCTGATGTTAATCTCTCAAATGGCCAGTCCACACACAAACCCACATACTGTGCTCTCAAACTCTACAAATACACAGGCGTACAAAAATAAATACATAAAAATGAACAATAGTTGCTAGGGTTTGATATTTTAGCTATTTCATGTATATTTTTAAAAACTTATTGTGACAAACAATAATTGTAAGTTTTTGTTTTGTTTTTTGTTTTTTGGCTCAAAGTAGGTCTTAGGGGAGATGACAACAAACATAAGCGTGATTGGCCCACATATAGATAACCTACTTAATACAGGTCTATCCATTTTTCTGTTATTTCTAACCATTCAATAAACAAAATGTGTTGTATGCTTGAGCAAATGAAAGCACGCTTTAAAAATCTAGTTGAAGATGTCATTTTTAAACTAAAATGCAACCCAATGATGCAAAACTCTGTAAAGTTTGGGATGCATCAGCAGGACAATGTGCCCCATCACACTGCAAAAACTGCTTAGTGGAAGACATCAAAAAGCCCAGGGTGTAGACTTAGCATTCAATCTTATCTTGATCTTAGCCTGATTAGGATACAGCGAAGCAAGATCAATCCACCAAGGCCCCATCCCTGCAACCCACATGACCCAAATGATCACCTCCTAACATCCTGGTGCCAGATATGACAGGAATTGTATAAATACCATTCCATTTGCAGCAAGAGGGAGACCTACACAGTATTAGGCAGGTTTTAATGTTGCAGTGTTGTGGCTGATCGATAAAGCTTATAACATAAGTGATGAGATTACATGAGCACTGAGAGCCGCTGTGAACAAACACAGAAGAGTGACACTCAAACTCAAAATTTTAACAGGGAATCTCAGCACTGTCACCACACAGTTTGACAGAAAATTTCAGATAAAACCACTCCAACAATGAATGCATAGCACCAGGGAGAGGAGAAGGAAATAAAAGAGAAGGAAGACAAAAAGAGTCTCCTTGATTACCAGTTTAAATCTCTGTCTGGACAGAACAAAGATATCTTTTTATAGAGTCAGCAACATTTTAAGTTTAAACTTAGGCAAAAAGTTTAACATCGAATCACTCAGATGTATATTTTTATGCATAGACTCAAGGGTATTTTTGCCCGTGTAAGACAACCAAGGGGTGTCTGCATGTGTATGTGACACCTAAATGTGAATCAGTCAGCAGTTTAGTCGTAGTATTTCCAGTAGCAATATGTCAGACAATAAAAAAAAAAAAAAGCAAGGAATATGCACACACCTCTTGCTTGTCTGCCCAGCTCTATAAGCTCAGTATGCGAGTGTTCGCACAAAGAAACAGGGTTGTTCCATTTAGTGTGTAAGTGTGTATTGTGTTGAAAGCAAAATACCCATCAGTCAGCAGTTTTAGTCTTGTTATCTTTGCTGGCACTCTACCAAAGATATAAGCAATGATAAATAATGAACACACACTCATCTTAATGGAGTTTGTTTGTATGTGTTTGTTAGAAGGAGAGACTCTGAAATGGCACATTTGTTTGTGTGTGTATCTAAAAGGAAATAGAGGTTTGCTGTTACGTTTATGCTGACATGCCAGGTTGTGTGCATAGATGTTTGTACTTTTAATAACACATGAAGATTTGAAAAAGAAACTAGAATCCCCACCAATCACTGTGAGCATCTTTTCTGCTTCTTTTGTTACTCATGTTTACATCTATAGTTTCATTTTTCCATTCATAAGTTTTCATTACCTTGCTTGTTGGTAAAAGGTAAAAGAATATTTGCAAATTAGGCAACGCAAGCAGGGGGCAGTCACATATAAGAGGAGAAAAATGGCCGAGATCATTTTCGGCTGAATCTCTCTCTCGCATATCGTGTGGATAATGATTGCAATAAATGCATAGGCATGCCTGGGCATGCTGCATTGGCCTCCAAACTGAAGTTATGGAGAGATGCTACCCAATACTCACTTTAAAACAGCCACTTACTGTGGCCGTGGCATTGCTGTTGTACAGCTGTTACTCTTATTCTGCTCCCAGAGTTAAAATCCCCATCTGAGTAAAAGCAGAGAAACAGAAAAATAAAACAATCAGTCAAACATAATACACACTCAGACTTTGCTTCAACTTTGCTGCAGCCCATATAAATTTGGAATATGTTTTATATTTTGTGATGGTTTATAATTGGGAAAAATCTTAAACCTCAAAGTAGCTGAAAATATTAACAATAACGGTACTTTTTTCAGATCAAAACTGAGTTGAAATACACAAACTGTATATCATCATACCAAATGTCTACTGGCATTTTTATACCTTTAGGTGGTGGTGGGGGGGATATTTCAGGGGAATATTTAGCAGATGTCTACATGAAGTATACTTAAGAAGAACGGGTGCTACCTGGAAAGTAAGCTGCACTTTAGCTGTCACTTTGCAGTAAATTCTTTAGTCCACTCAACCATCATATGTCTTTCTTTATGTGTTAGCAGAAAATAGACAAATGTGATACGATGGTTAACCAGTATGGCCTCATAGTGAAAGCTATGAAGAACTGGTGTCAGATGTATTCCACATAGACTTAACAGATGCATTCTCTGTTCCATTGCACATTAAATGATTTCTAGAGGAGATGAAACTTTGAAAATCCCCAAGGGGGAACTGGATCATTGCAGTGGCAAATGAAATACAGCAAAGGAAAAATAGGGTTATAAATGAGAATAGAGCCAATTACATGTTATCAAATATAACAAAGCAGATAAATAGAATGCCTCAGCATATTCAGCTCTGTCAGGTATAATAATACAGTAGGAATTATGGTGTTACCAAATATACCACAGTCCAAACACCATAAAATAAAGAATATAAATTATTGTAAAGATATAAAACATATATGAAACCATAAGTAACAAGAACATACACTGGCAGTGTGAAATTTCTTTTCCATCTTACAAAAAAATCTGTCAAAACATTTCCAGTACTGAATACACTGACTAATACTGCCTAGAGAGAGTACACTTCAATATATGTCAATCAAACATGGTCAAAACATATTACCAGAGTGCTCCAGGGCAAAGAGGAAGAGGGATATTGCGAAAAAGGCGTGTTTTACTGATCTAGCATTTCAAGATTTTATTTGGCCTTTTAATATTTTCATGTTCAGTTCTTCTTATATTTTTTTCTCTTTCTAATCCATTAGAGTATAAATGTAGTGTAAAAGTCTTGTTACTAAAATTTACGTCTTATAGCACATTATTTACTGACCCTGAAGCCCATCAAAACAATGAATGAAAACATATAGTATTTGAAAGTGCAGGGTCATCAATATCAACTATTATATTTATTCTCCACTGCTGAAAGTCTGGACAACAAGTTTGTACTTTCAAAGGCACTGTTTTATACCTAAGGTTGATAGAAACCCTTTCTGCATTTGTACTCTCAATGGTGCTGGTTGGAGGATCAAAGTGGGGACTTCGGGATTACTAAAATCAATGCACAAGTTAGCACACGCTCTGATTCTGTATTTTTATATTTCTTTCATCTCTCACCCTGTATGATTTCTTATTCATGATGTCCTTTGATTTCTCTCTTTGTTCTTGCGCAATAAGGTGACTTAGAATGATCCTTGGAAAAAAAAAGGTTGACTTTCTGGCAAGTTTAAATGATTCGTAATGTTTTTTTTTTTTTTAAACTTTCTTTTTCCTTTTCTTTTTCTAAAGAAACTAGGGTGTGGGCTTCCTTTCATTCGTGGTGCCTTAATGCCAAAACATTCAATATTGTTGATCTTCAAATGTATATATACAGCTCTGGAAAAAATTAAGAGACCACTGCAAAATTATCAGTTTCTGCGATTTTGCTATTTATAGGTATATGTTTGAGTAAAATGAACATTTTTGTTTTATTCTATGAACTACTGACAACATAACTCCCAAATTCCAAATACAAATATTTTCATTGCAGAAAATAAAAATGGTCAAAATACCAAAAAAGGTCCAGTGTTTTCAGACCTCAAATAATGCAAAAAAAAACAAGTTCATATTCATTTTTAAACAACACATTACAAATGTTTTAACTTCAAAATCAATAGCAAATTCGTTTAAAAAAGTAAAAATAAAAATATACTGACTGCATGCATGTTATTTTTAGGCTACATCCACACATACACAGGTATTTTGGTAAATGTGTAGCTTTTTCTCTGCGTTTTGGACTTTCATCCACACGTAAACGGTGTTTTGGATCACTGAAAACAGAGCTTTTGAACAACTCCTGCCAGGGTGAAGATTTTCAGAAACTCCATTGTTGTGTTTACATGTGGACAAGAAAAACTGAGATTTTGTCTTGCAACGTCAGAGGTGTACACTTTTCTGACATCAAAATGTGCGCCATGTTATTGTTTTGTGGGCTTTTGATTGGCCAACATTTCTTCACGGTTTCGATTATATCGCCACTTGTTGCTTTGGCATGTCCTTGACAACGCTTCAGATCATTTTTTGCATTTTCATGTGGACCGAGATATTTTTCAAAACGAACTCAGAAAAATCCCTGTTTTTAAAAAATACCCCTGTACATGTGGACGTAGCCTTAGCTGAAGCTTATTCTGCCACTTTTTGCTGTCCTCTGAAACAAAACTTTGATACTCCAACAGTCTGAATGTCATTTGTTACACCATGGCTACATCTTAAATAGTGATAGAGATATGATGAATACCAGAAATAGTAGTCCTGTCAGACGCTATCTAGCCTAGCTTAATAAAATAGCAGTGCTGCCTCCTCCAACTCTCACTGTAACAAAACTCACATGATTTATTGTGGTTCGGGTTGAGGTTAAACACTTTTATGTGAAATTATTGCCTCAGATTTATTATTTAATTTTAATGCCTATATTTAAAGAATGATTTATTAAACAGGGTAATTAGTTCAATTGGAGAAATGTCAGAAGGGTCGCATTTAGTTTGTATTTTCCATGCACCTGTTAGACTGTCCTCTTCCTTAAATGAAGGCTACAGTTCAGCTACCAGCTTTTCGCTGGCTTCACAAAAGCGTTTACTCAAGATGTAGCAACTCATCGAGTAATTTAGGCATAATTTAGGAAGTGTTTGTTTCATGTTTTTTGATAGTAAAACACCATGTTTGTCTTTGATCCATGATATTGTCTGGGGAATGAGATCATATCCTTGTCAGGCAATTCAGATAGACTGTATTATGTATAGAGTTTCACCACTATTAGTTCAGCTTCTGAGTCTCTTGCTTAATTTTTCTACATAACTTACTGTCACACATAAAAACACTTCAAAGAAAAAAAAGAACTGTAACATTCAGCTGTGCTTTTCATACACTAAGTCAATACCACATGAAGTCTCTAATTAGGTGAGATAGTGCCGTTTAGAATAATCCCTTTTAAGCAATTTTCCAGCCACTACACACGAGTTTGGCAGCATATTCGCAGAAAACAAATAAGACAGTCAAGGAAAAAGTAGTGCTGCATTCCATATTGCATGCAGTCAGCTCTGATTTCAAGGGATTCCTCACGTGTGGATTTCTTTATAGCACAAAAAGAGAATGTTTACAACATTAAACAAAAGAATGCTACTGTTTTAGCCACCAAGGTTGCATCACCCAACATGCATGCAAGGATTTATAGGGATCATTAGCTTAAACATCAGCAATATTGCTGGTGTGAAGTTCATTTGATAGTTGTATATTAAGATGTCGTGTACTCATCCACGGGATCAGGATCAGCTGTATTAAGCCCAACTCTGCTTTCTGCAGCCCATCACGCTTTATTAAAACAGTGAAGGGACCAGAGAGCAGCACAGATATAAAAACAAGGAGACAGCTGCTTTAATTAATCATAGTCATACTGACAGCAAGCATCAGATGCCTCTATGCTACTGCTGTCATTTAAAAGTGCCTTTAAACCTCAGTACTTTGTTGCTGAAGAGTGTATTCCTTTCTAAACCTTTCCACCACAGCTGATACACTTATTTACTGTGTAAAACACTCTAGGGTACTAGTAGACATCTAAACATCTGCGGGACCTTAGACACATAGTTAGGCAAATAGTTAAATATTTAGGAATCAAGTTTTTCAATGTGAAACTGTCATAATATCATTAAAATCTCTGTTCTTAAGATAGAAGACCAGAAACCAAAGTTAAATTTCTGCTATTTTGTAGTGGAAATCACTGCATCAGCACAGAAATGCGTTTGAAAACCATGACCAAACACAGTTTTGCTGCATCCACAGATGCAAGTTAAAACCCTGCCATACAAAGAAAGATATTTAAACAAGAGGCAAATTGGAAAACTGTCCTGTGGTCAGTTCTGGAAATCATACTAGCTACTACTAGCATACAGTTCATAATACAGCATCGGCAGTGTTATTTGGATGCATTAGTTCACATGGCTATGGCTATTACCCATGGCTACATTGGTAACTTCATCATCTCATCTGCGAACGCACCATTAATGCTGAACGATATGTATATGTTTTGGAGCAGCATATATTGTCATCCATGTGCTAAACTGATTATTTGGTGTATTATGAAACCTAAAATACAACAAAGGAGACCCTGAACCGATGAGCAGCTGAAATCACATAACAATCGAGAATGAGCTACCATTCCTAAAAGAAGAGAGGATGTTACACAGTGGTAAACATGGCCCTGTCCCAACTCAAATACAAAATGAGCATATATTTTTCAAACTATAGTCAAATTTTCATGGGTTTCAATATTTTGATATGTCTCTGATCTATTTTAACCACTTATAATTTATTAAAAAATAAGTTCACTTAAATATAAATGATTTGGAACAAACCTTTTTGGAAATAGGATTGTAGATGTGAGGTGTGTTAAGGAAAAATTTAATTTCTTGCTACCCAGGAACCCATTGTAATATTTCAACACTGTAAATAATTGCCAGAAAATTAGAATTTTTTGAAACTGGAGTGTTTATTGAACCTTCTTACAAATTAAAAAAAAAGAAAGAAAAGAAATTACGTATCAATTTGCATACATGAGTTTTAATTTGTATGATTTTTGCTACATCTGGCATTTTTGTGCAATTTATTGCTCACAGTTTTTTTTAATCTTAAACGTCAGTTTTTTCAGGTAAAAACAAATCACACTGATGATGTAGAGGTCTCAAAAAGTCACCTATGAAATATGACACACTTGGTGTTACAGGGTTATTATTCAAGTGCTGTAGACATAGGAGGTGTTGTAGTTTTTGCTTGCTTGATTTGGTGATGAGGCACAGTTGATGCTGAATGTATGGCATGGGCAAACAGCAAAATGCAAAGCTGAGCTCAGCATGGGCTTAATACCATCAAGTGAAAGCCGTGTTGTGAACGATGAAAAAATATGTGGTACAAATATTTCAATTCAAATCCATATACTTAACTTATGTAATGTTGGATTTAACTTGAGCTAAAAGAAATGACATTACAATATGTTATGTTTCATTGTAATGTGCTATACTGTGTGACGGTACTGGTGCTGAGAAAAGACTTGAATGTGGAATTGTAGTAAATCAAGTCAATTTCTGGCTAAAATATAAAAGTGAACACACTCCTTTAACCTTCCTCTCCCCTACTGAGTCATCTTTTAAACATCTTTCCTGTGTGTTCGCCTGCCTCTCATCGTGACTTCTGTGCAGGCTGAAGAGGGAGCATTTAGGTCCACATGACTGGCTTTCCATACCTGTGCCTGGAGGCCACGAATGGATGGTGGTGCCCGGCTTGGAGCCAGAGACAACATACCAGTTTAGCGTCCTGGCCCAAAACAAGCTTGGCACGGGCCCCTTCAGCGAGGTTGTCACTGTGAACACACTAGGTGAGTACACCCACTACTGCTTAACCAGGAGAAAAGGATCCAATAATAAAATGGCTTTGGCAGGCAAGCAAATACAATGGCTGTAAACTTGGAACTAAAAATGTCACCCAGACATGTTTTTCACGTCATTCAAGTATTTACAAGTTTTACTTTTAGAAGAGTAGTAGGCAATCTTAAATTCTACTGATTCTCATTTGGATTATAATATTTGTCATTTTAATTATTTCAATATTAGATCAATTCAGGAAAATTGGCCACTTCTTTTAAAGTAATCTTCCAGTTAAACTTTGCAATACAGTGGTAGAGCATATAATTCTAGGATCTGTGCTGTAAATGAAGTCTAACAAGTTAACAACTCACACAACAGCTCTGGAAAAGGCAAACAACACTCTGTGTGAGTGCTGGTCCCGTGATCTTTCACAGACTAAAGGATCAAGCTGATATTTTTGCATGTTCATATCACCTTCAGATCTATAAATGAAATATCAGTTTAATTTTTTTTTTCATTTAAAAATTAGATTACATTTACCTGGATTCTTTTGGTTCGAATAGGTCAGTCAATAAATAAACTATCCTATTGTTCTGCGGAAGAGGCTTATTTAGCTTAAAACTATTTAGATATCCAGAAAGTTAAGAGATAATTAGCTGTAAATTACAAGAATATATCCATAAAAGGCCTGGTTAATTTGTTGTAATCATAAGGAAATAGACCACACGTGTAGGCTGCTACAATTTAAGTACTCATTCCCTATGTTGAGTTTTCAAGAAACTAATAATTTTTCTGAAAACATGAAGAAGGTTTCCAGAAATTAGCTTGAAAATTAGGGACCTATCACATAAAACGTTAACTCATATTGTATCAGATGGATACAATTATTTTAGCCTGAGATTTGAAGTTACAGTTACAACTGTTACAACTGCTACAAAATTGACTAATTATGGTTGTTTAGCTACTAGATCTACAGTGAGCTATCATATGCTAGTATTAGCCTTTAAACCGGGAAAGACACTGGCCACCATGTGGGGTTCAAAATGAATGTAAATCAAGATTGGTTGAAATTGAATTACTGGCTTCAGTAGTTAAATTGATTATGAAGCGATTGCCACTTATACCAAACTACCTAATGTATGTGAAACTGAGTAGAATCTAGATTGTTAATTTAAAAAAATGTCACTGTGTCTTTTATAAACAGGACACAGTCAACTCCTCATCATTTCAAATAACAAACATAGTACAGTGTGGTGTTTTTACTACCATAAAACCATTTTTGACCATAACGTGCAGACACAAGTATGCAGAGAAAGAAACATTTCATCAAAAAACAGCCAAGATTACTTTTGTGTTGTGTCAACAATACATAGAATTAATAGAATTAACTTCTATTGTCTCAAATAATAAAAGCTAAGTCAACAGTCACTAGCTCAGCGGTTCACTTGCTGAACTTTATTAAGGCACGTTTGTTTTTAAATAGAAAAACAGTTTATTGTTCAGCCTCAGACACCAAAGACTTATCAATGATAATCAGGGCAGCAATGTAAAAGCTACTTCGTAAAAGCTCAAACTGGGATCCAGTTCAATCATTATGCATATTTCACTCCACAAAGCAGTGAGTAGAGGAACATTTGTGACGTGTAAATTAAGATGTCACAGATTATTACTTAAAGATAAGTGACATGCAGAAAATGGAGATAACTATCCATGCTGCATCACCTTCTGTGTCAGCCAAGAAGGAGAAACAAAGAAGACCACACTTTGAGCTCAGGGGCTGCTGGTTGTCTTTCTCTCCTTAAACAGTCCTTTAAACTAAGTCTTCCATCAATCATTTGTAAGTCAGATATGCTGACACATTTATTGTGGCTTTTTTGGAAAAAGTAGAATTAATGGATATATTGGAAACATCTACAGTTAACAGTTTTGGGTTTTAATGGGTATCACCACCTTAGTTAGTGAATGAGTGTTAAGGCATGGACCTGAAAATTGTTAAGCTAAAATTGTTCACAAACACTGCTTATATTTTCATACGCAAACTACAACTCTAAGTAACATTCACACATCAGAATGTCTGTTCTTGAGTAACTCAAGAGTACTCAAGTGCACTTCAGTATTTCAGGTTACTCAAGTGCACTTTCATTATTCAAAATGTTCACTGTTCAAACCCAGAGAAATATCCAACAGCTTTACTCATGTAAGCCACCAAGATAAATCTGGGAACTTTATAGCATTACAACTACACTGAAACACATTCATAAAGTTATTTTTAGTATCGTGAGCTAGCGGTTAACTTTTTTGATAGCTAGTGTCGCAGCTATTCAATGAAACTAAATATACTTGACTAAAAGTAACATGAATGTAAATTTCCTTGTCCTTGGACTTGATTTCTGCCTGGCTCATGTCAGACATATTTTTATCAGCAGGAGTTTGAAGGACAACTGGCATGGCCCCTTTCTGCTTAATGACAATTAAACTACATTTTATGTTGTTGTTGGCAGAAATTACATGCTTTGCATTTAAAAATATGAATTTATTGAACTTCATTTGATTAATTAGTCCATCGTCATCATACAATTTTTAGTTATCTGATCTTGAGAAAACTGGTGCAAAACTTATTTAATAAATTTAAGATTAAAAACTGAACACCTCCTGTTTAAATAGTCTGTTCCTCATTAAAATGAACTGCAGACAGATCTATTGGAGCCAATTTGTGCCAGAGTCCTACAAAGACAACATGTGAAGCTGCTCTGAATGACTCTGTTAAAGGGTAGTCACATGAAAAAGAAAGCACACCCTCTTTCAGTTCTAAGGTTTTCCAAATCAGGACATAATAAAAAAATATTCTGGTCCTTACCAGGTTATAAAATTAAGTAAATATAACCTCAGATGTATTTATTTAACAAAACCAAGCCAAAAATGCAGAAGCAGTGTGTGAAAATCTACACCCCATGATTCAATAGCCCATAAGAACACCTTCAGCAGCAATAACTTGAAGTAATTATTTTCTGTAAGACTTTATCAGTCTCTCACATCATTGTGGAGGAATTTTGGCCCACTCTTCTTTATTCTGTCTTATTCTCCTGTTGCATGACCCAATTTTGGCCAAGCTTTAGCTGTTGGACAGATGGCCTCACATCTGACTCTAGAATACTTTGGTATACAGAGGAGTTCATGGTTGACTCAATGACTGCAAGGTGCCCAGGTCCAAAACAAGCCCAAATCATCACCCCTCCACCACAGTGCTTGGCGCTTGGTATGAGGTGTTTGTGCTGATGTGTGATGTGCCTCTGTGCATTATGGCCAAACATCTCCACTTTGGTATCGCCTGTCCAAAGGACATTGTTCTAGTCTTGGGGCTTGTTCAGATGCAACTTGCAAACCTAAGCTGTGCTGCCATGTTCTTTTTAGAGAGAACAGGCTTTCTCCTGGCAACCCTTCCAAACAAGCCATACTTAAAACCTTAGACATGAAAGAGGGTGTACTCTCTTTTTCACACGAATGTGTAAGTGTACAGAGGAGTCAAATTAATACTAAAAGAAACAGTCAGGACATAACTTAGGAAAGATAATCAATACAAAGAAAGTTTCAAAGATCATAAGCTACGAACAAGAACACTCTCTGTGAGGTTTGCCAAACGCTGCCAAACACAGGACAACAAAAAAAGTGTTTCTGTGATCATCAGAAATTACAACACACTTTTCTAAATCTGTTTTTCATGCTGATTTCATTTTTTCCAGTCACATCAACTTTTTGAGTTATGAGCAATGTTACATTGTTACATTGTTACAATGTTACAGTGTACAAGCATGTGGTAAGCATGCAAGTATACTGTGACGTAAGCACCGATCAAGTAAATCTTTCAATATCATCAGTGCGAGGTCAAATAGGGACACATCGTGGCACAGATATACTCAACGGTGTCATTCAGCTACACCTTAGAAAAACTAAACACAGATTTGAAATCAGCATGAGAAACACTACAAAACCCACATAAATGTATCTCTGATGAAAATGACCTGTTGACCTGTGTAATCAGTTGTCTGCTAACATGCCAGTTTTGTGTCTTCAAAAATTTCATTGAATAAGTAGAGCGAACCATCAACATTACGCTTTTATATCAAGTGATGCTGGTGATGCATTTGATATAAAAGCTTAATCACATCTATAGACACAGTTAAGATGTGTGTTAGTGTCAATGTGCAGAGGGGGGCTGATTCACTCTTAATATGCTGATGGAGTTTCTTGCTCAAGATAACTGAGTCACTCACACACACATCCCAAATTCTAATGTGCTCTTCCAGTATTTCCTACAAGTACCCCTGAACCATTGGTGCTGCTTACCCCACCACGGTGCCTCACAGCCAATCGCACGCAGCAGGGAGTCCTGCTCACCTGGATCCCGCCTGCCAATCACACAGCACCTATCCAGCATTATGTCATGGAGTTTCGCCTGGGGGAGCGATGGGAGGTCTTGGACGACAGCATTCCTGCCGGGGAGACGGAGTTGGTTGCCCGAGACCTCATCCGGGTAAAAGACTGACAAAATGGAGGCTTGTCACAGTTTTAAAACCAGTCCTACATCTGCCACTTCCAAGATAAAAGGGTGTTTGAGACATAGTGGAAGGTTAAACACACTTTTCATTTTGTAGCCTAGCAGTTATTCACCAATGTCAACAAGAAAGAAATCTACAGCATATCTTAAGGACCTCATAGCATATTATAGATCACTTTGCTCTCAGACTGCAGACTTACTTGGGGTCTTTAGAATTTTCAAAAGTAGAATGGGAGGCAAAGCCTTCAGTTGTCACACTCCTCTCCTGAGGAACCAGCTCCCAGTTTGGGTTCAGGAGACAGACACCCTCTACTTTAAAGATTAACCTTCAAAGTTTCCTTTTTGATAAAGCTTAAAGTTAGGGCTGGATCAGGTGACCCTGAACCATCCCTTAGTTATGCTGCTAAAGGCCTAGGCTACCGGGGGGGGTCCCATAATCCACTGAGCAGTTCTCTTTCTCTCCCATCTTTTTACTCTCCATGCATTCATTTGCCACTATTATATGTCATTAACTTTTGTCTACTCACTGTAGTTTGTGCTTTGTTCTGTCTGTTGTTCATTATCTTTGTGTGCGCCTCTTTAATGTTTTTTTCTTTCTCTTCATCCCCAACCAGTCGCAGCAGTTTTAGTTTGGTTAGTCAGTGGTTGGTCAGATGTCATCATGCCACAAATATAACAGCAGCCAAAGAGTATGCTGCATGTATAAATCATTGCACCGACCCGTTTCATAAACTTGCCACTCCTGTTCAGAGGTTGAGTTCAGAGCTACAGGCAAAGTTGATGTGTTTTTCAAATTTTCTGTTAAGACTCAAAATAAAAATTTTCAACAGCAAAGTCTGTATCATAATGTACTGTCATAGTCAGCTTGGTTGTCATAGTAACAACACAGGTGTGCACCGCTGACTAGGCTCACTTTCTGTCCACCTCTGTGAGTCTTACTGTGGGTACACATAAATTGCTTTTATTCCTTAGCTTATTTTGAACACACACACACACACACAGGTATGTAAGGGTCATGCATGAGCAAACAAAAAGAATCGCAACTGAATCATGAAATTAATAACAATCTGATACACTGTGTCAGTGTAAATTATGAATACGTTGTACTTTTTTTTTTAGAACACAGTACATTTCAATTCATAAATAAAATTGAATTGAATTGAATTTCCTAGAGCCATTTGCACTATAACAAAGGAAAGCCAGTATATCATTGGTGATGTATAAGCTCTGACACGCTGGTTTTTTTGCAGCATTTCAAATCTTCCTCCTGTCTGCTAATACTCCTGCCATGACACGTTCAAGCATCTTTCTTTAATCTAACTACCACTTTCAGCTCCACGCAAATGCTTTTATCTCTCCTTCCATTGCACAGCTAACACCCACACATACTCTTCTCTCAAGCTCTCACTCTCTCACAGACACACACATTACACCTAGCTTGTAACTTTTCTGTTGCAAATTCACTGCATGGTTTAGGTCATGTGACCAGACTGGATGCTCTGTTTGGTCCTCCCATATGGGTTTTAGTGTGAAAGTGGCCGTTTGCTGTGACCACCTCTAAACCCTCAATTTGTTCTGACAACTGAGCTGACAACTCAGTCCACTGCATATTTATGTGTCATAGTTGATTAATAATTGGTTTGTAAACAATTAGCTGGATGGCTATTAGAACACTGCAGCTGATCTTGATGAAATTTTGTTAATGGTTAATAAAGACTGTGTAGTGCATCTGTGAACATGATTGGAATGGCTAGTATGAAGTTGTAACTGATGTTTAGAGAAGTTGTTTCAAAAAGATGAAGTGGGTAGGGGGGTGGTGGTGCAATCTGTACAGAACTGTAGATTGTGTCCTGTTAGAGTCCCCATTTAGTTTAGTCTTTTTGTTTGCTTGTGTAGACACCAAAAGTACTTGGTTGGCTAACACAGTGACTAACACAATCTACCAAGAACAGTGCAAATTAGGAAAGCAAACAATCAGAATTTATGAGATATGCAAGTAATCTACCAACAGCATAGGAGCAACTTGTGAAAATAATATTGAAAGCGTAGGTTTGCTCTTCACTAACTAAACAGGATGGCAGCACAGACACAGGACAAGAAGGTTCAGTTCAGTAAAATACTTTAAAATCAATATTCTCACCTGCTCAGAAAAGAGACATCTGGTTAAGGTGTGTTCCATGGCAGATGGTATGACTTAGGCAGAAGCACAACAGAGAAGTCACATACAACAGCACTGAATTCTGACCGTAGCCTACATTTATACCACTTTCATGGTTGGAAAGCTGTTGTGTTTTTTTCCCTCCTTTAGCAATGTAGGGGAAACATTGCATGCTGCCTGTGGTCCTAAAATATGAAAAACACTGGGAAATTTGAATGTGATTAAGGTGAATATTTCATGTAAATTTTTGCTGGTGTGAAATATGACATGAAGCATTACAACTCATATGTCTAAGGAAGAGTTTATTAAAGCCCTGTGTGACTTCTTGAGAAGAGCAAGAGGCTGACAAAATGAAGGGTTGGAAGAAGATTTAGTGCAGCAGCTATTGTGTGACTTCTTCAAGTTGGTGGATCCAGGTTGACTTTGACTTCCTATAGCAAATCAAGGACCATATGTTCTGATGATGCCTGTGTGGAAGAAAAATCTGTTCCTTTAACTACTGCACATTCTGTTCTCAGAGGTGCCTCTTCCTTGCAGCAACTATTGCAAGCACAAAAACTGGGTTAAGGCACCACTACACAGCAGTGGTCAACCAACACTCCAAGAGCCTATAAAAGACTACAGGGTCACAGAGGAACCCAGCATAAATTGGAAGCAACTGCAGGTCTCTCTCATGGCTAATGTTCATGAGTCCACCATCAGGAGAACTCTGAACAGTGGTGTGCACGGCAGGGTTGCACGGAGAAATCATTGCTCTCCAAAAAGAACACTGCTGCCCATATGCAGTTTGCTAAAAATCATGTGAACAAACCAGAAAGCTTTTAGGAAATGGATGAGATCAAAATAGAAGTCTTTGGTTTAAATGAGAAGTACTCTGCTTGAAAAATTAAACATTGCATTAGCCTTTCTGTGAAACATGGTGGGGAGAAGTATTATGGCACTGCTGCAACTGGGCCAATACACTTGCCATCAATGATGGAACAGTAACTCTTGAATTATACCAGTGAAGTTTAAAGAAAAATGTCAGGACATGTGTCTATGTACTGAGAAAGTGGCTCATGCAGGAAGACAATGGCTCTAAGGAAGAGACAAGTCATTCTGCCAAAGAATGGTCAAAGAAGGCCAAAGATTAAGTTTTGGAGAGAATGTCAAAGTTCTAACCTTAATCTGAAAGAAATGTTGTGAAAGGACCTGAACTCACCACTTTATGTGAGAAGTCCATCAGTGTTCCAGAGCTGAAGCTGTTCTGACCTGATTTAACTAAAATTCTTCAAAGCTGATGTACAGGACTGAGCAACCGTTACTATAAATATTGATTTGCACAAGGAGGCCAAAACAGAAACTGAAAGCAATAGGATTCACATATTTTCCCTCATATATGTAATATTGAATCATTTTCCACAGTAAATAAATAATTAACTCTGATATGTTCATTTCATTTGTTTTATTGTTAATTGAAAGGCCCTACTTCCCTGTTAAAATGCCAGTTTTTTTGTGATGTTAAAAAATGAGACCACAATAAATCATTTCAAAACTTTTCCCACCTTTAATGTGACCTATAACCTGTACAGTTCAATTGAAAAATATAAAAGATAAAAAACGAACAATAAGCTGGTTGCATAAGTGTGCACACCCTTAAACTAATACTTTGCTAAAGCACCTTTTGATTTAATCACAGCATTCAGTCTTCTTGGGTACACACCTGCCATCAATTAAAGAGACTCTGATTAACCCCAAATAAAGTTCAGCTGTCCTAGTAGGATTTTCCTTTTACTCAGTTGCTGCTACACCAAAAGCCATGGTTTGCAGAGAGCTTACAAAGCATCAAAGGGATCTCATTGCTGAAGATCCAGGAGAAGGGTACAAAAAAAATTCCACAGCATTGGATATACCATGGAACACAGTGAAGACAGTCATCAAAAAGTGGAGAAAATATGGGACAACAGTGACATTGCAAAGAACTGGACGTCCCCCCAAAATTGATGAAAAGACAAGATGAAAACTGGTCAGGGAGGCTGCCAAGA
>VUQI01063398.1:0-18993 GCA_015106735.1 Paratilapia polleni | reverse complement strand
ATGTCTTGTGTCTCGTTTATTTAATATGTACACAGAGTCTAGTCTGCTTGAAAGACTCCACATAAAACAATGTGTTTTAAAAAAAAAACTTTCTTACTGATTAAACACAGCAGTAACATATTAAATAAGTGAGCTTCAAAGGTATGTGATCTTGGAACAGAGCCACGAATGAATGGCTGCTATTACAGGACCATTCTTACGGAACAGACATATGGATGGTACCAATTTTTTTACTAACCTTCTGGCAACAAAGACATTAAGTAAAGTTCTTTTAAAAACCTTTAAAAGTTTACTGGATGCTAGACTAGTCCGTGATTGTCTAATAGCCTACAACGTGATGGAGACAGATTTCAGGGAGCAAAGGCTTAAAGCATCTCTTATACTTTCAAGCCATGCATGGAAAATATCTCTCTTTATCTACAGATTTAGGAGATATAGTGAGAGAATTTCCATATCCTCTATCTCGCTTGTTAAATGGGAACAAATTGTGCGTGGGAGTTTGCTTCACAACTTGATCCTGGTTAAGACTCGTTGGATTTGAAACAATCAATGTGGCGAAAACAAACACATCTTGGGAGCATTGCAGCAGTGTGTGATCTCTGATCTTTATTCATGATCTTTCCTTTCCAGCACCTTGTCTGATCTCAAATGCTGAATGCGCATTCCCCCCCCCCCCAATCTTGTGTAGCAATAGCATTGCAAATCCCATACACACATCCCCTGAATCTTACCTGCCACCACTTAAAGGTCTCATCAGAGAGGACACTGTTCTCCCTGGTCATCAAAGGATGGATGGACTGATTGAAGCGTTCGGCGAACCACGGATCACCCTCCAGCTCTGCTATGCACTGTCGACAGGCGCATAGCCCTTTGGAGAAGAAGTTGTCTGACAGGCGAAATGCGTACTTAAAGAAATAGAGTGAGGGGTCCCGGAAAGTGTAACTGAACAGCAAAGTTGTAAATGTAATCACACAAAACAGGAGAGCAACAGTCCTGATTTTCCTCCGCTTCAGTAGAGACATGTTGTCAACAGTCAAAATCAGCTTGTGAGAAACTTTGGGAGTGCAACAGACAAAAGTGCCATCATGATAAATCTAGAGTCCAAAAGGTGTGAGAAAAAAGCAAGCCTGCTGACCACATGGTACAAATGACTCAGATATAACACTGCTGTCGAATGAGCATACACTGGTGTTGTTATTTTTCAGACAACTCGGGATTTGGTTCATAAATGTCCTTAATCAAACCCATCAATGTGGTTTCTTCGCAGAGTTCTTCAAAATCAAAGGAAGGTAAATCCGCTGTGTGGTTCCTGCAGGCTGATGGTCCCAGGTTTCCCACTTTTGATCCGTTTTACTGACTGCTCAAATGTTGACTCTGTGAGATCAGTGACTGATTGTTTAATGATCCACCTAGAAGGCAAATAAAAAAACATTTCTATGACACGAATACTGGGAAAATGGGGAAAACAGCCTGTGCAGTTCTAACATTGTTTAACTTTGACCTCTTAAATTCCACCAGTTCACTGACAAATCACTTAGGGGTAGGGTTAGACTGAATTTAGCCTAGTATCAAAAACTAGAAAAAGTTACCTTTCAGATCAAGTCTTTTAACTGCATTCTGGCTTCACAGTTCCTCTGTTATGGATATCCATTTGTGTGTGTCAAATAGGTAAGAATTCCATATATAGGTGTATTGGCAAACCTAATACTAAGCCTACCCCTAACCCTAAATAGGTTGCCAGAACGCTGGTGGATGTCAAGAAGTTCAGTGCACATCACAAAGCAAATTCTGCAAAACTGTCTTCTTGTAATTTCATAGTACTAATAGTTCCAAGATGAGACTAAACCACATTACATTTCACCTTGCATGACTGTTTAACATCTTTTGCTTATTGCTCTGTTTTTGCCAAATTACACAGGATGCATAGCTCTTAAAAAAGACCACCATCAAACACCAGAAATGTCTTCACTGAAAATTATTTCAGCCTTTCTGGAACATAACAGGCAACAACCTTAATCCCCCCCCCCCACTGTTAAGAACATGTCAATAAATGGCAGCAGCAAATATAAAAAGATAGACTAAAAACAGAAATCACTGACTAACTGGAGAATTACCTCCTTGTGGTTGTAAACCTCTGACAACAGCAGTCAAGCTGCAGTTTACATTCAAGTCTCTCCAGACTCATTTAATATACACAGTGAAGACTTAGAAGAAATCTGATGAAAAGTTTAAAGAGTATTTATGCTCGGCCAATAAAGCTGATTCTAATAGAACACAAAGTTGTAGCCACAACAACAGCTGATATATCAAATATGGATGTTGCTCCAGAAAAGCAACAAGTTCTAAAACAAGCCAACAACCAGCAGCACAGAAATCTACACAATGATCCAAACTTAGTGGCACCATTTTCTCATTCATCTGACCAAATGAGAAATACGGTCATAATCTCAGTCCCAGTGGATAATGGTATTTGTGGAAAATCATGATGTCACACTTAGGTTAAGATATGTAAAAAAATATATGGGAAATATGTACCTCAGCTCCGCGCCTTAGCTCCGTCTGCGGAGAGTTCACACCGACTGTTAACCAACAGAAGTCCAAGATTTTAAAAGATATTCCCATCTGGCATTCCTGAGATATTGCATTCACAAGAACAGGATGGATATGAAGGTCACTGTGAACTTTTTAAGAAATTAGTATAAGAAATGAGATTTTAAAGAAAATCATTCAAGGTATTTATCTAACAGATTGCATTGTTGAGTATGGAATGAATGGATGGTCAACTATAAAAAAAATCCTTTGGCCACTGATGTTGGTGGTGGCAGCATGGAAGCATATAAGTTTGGAAATGACAAAAAGTAGTAGATAAAGGTAAATGGACTGGTACTTATATAGTGCTTTTCTACTCAGTTTCTGTGTACTCAAAGTGCTTTACACTACAGGCCACATTCACCCAGTCTCACATATATTCATACAGCACTTTTATCTACATTTAAGTGCTTACTAACATTCACACACACTCCGATGAATGCATTGGGGGCAACGTGGGGTTCAGTATCTTGCCCAAGGATACTTCGGCATGCAGACTAGGGGAGCCAGGGATTGAACCACTGACCTTCTGATTAGTAGATGACTCGCTCTACCTCCTGAGCCACAGCCACCCCAAAGGTTTAAAGAGTTCAAAGAAAAAACTGAAAAGGTTAAACGTAATGGGGAAATATCTGGAGTATGTATGTATGGTTAACTTTCAGTTTTGGTGTGATTTTGAATAGAGCCCAGTTTGATTTCCACTGACTTCCACACTGTTATCTCATTTTATTCTTAACATATTACACAATGTATGTCATTAAAATTTTTCATTCATCAAGATCTGATGATCTTAGGTTCTTGACTGGTATATATGGTTGAAATAGAAGATATATCCGACTGGGGCCTCTAAGATAGCGCCAATGCAAACACACTTTTATAGTCTATAGTGTTAAAAAACATTCTATTTGAAACAGAAGTGTCACAACATACCAGTATTGATAACCATGAAATAAAAAAACGCATATATTTACACGTATAATAAGAGTTCAAGTGCTCTAATATTGTAAATTATCCACCACCAGTAACTATCTTTTTGACACACATTCTACAGCAGATTGCAGTTTTGCACTTGCCACCATCTTAAAATTAATTAAGAATATCAACAAGCTAACTAACTAGCTAGGGAGCTATTACCTTCTAGAAGAACGTTTATTGGCTCACTGAGAAGCAGGCGATATCGATGGCCACAACAACAGCAGCCTGACTAGCGAGCCAGCCAGTAGGGAAAACATGAGATAGGAAAGCCTGGAGCTTGCTAATTAGCATTGTGGGTAACACGGCATTCATTTAGACAAAAAACAACAATCCTTATACCTCCCAAAAGGTGTTACCAACAGGACAAGAACAAGACTTGCTCCTCAAAAGACTTTGATACTACTCCACGAGCGGCCACCTCAGGGGCTGAAAAATGAAGCAAACACAAAAGTGCCAAAAACTGCAGTTGGCTGAAAAGCAAGTTAATCCCCATAAGACTCTTATGTTAAAATGCCCAACTTTAAGCCATTTGAAAGCATGTTTAAAGCCTGGAACAAATAACAGTTTTGGCCCTTTATGGATAGTTTATTGTCTTTCAACCATGTTTGTGCTGTTTTTAATTCATCTTACAAATAATATGGCTTGCTGTGTGTCATTTTCCTTTTGGTGAGTAAAATTCTAGTACTTTTTTTTGTAGTCTCTTACTTAGCACTAATTAGCTGATACATGTGTCTTTGCATTGCAGCTATAAAATTTATAGGTACAGCTTGCTAAACAAGCTTGCTAGCATTAGCTGATAACGCCATCCTTTCATCCAAATATAGTAACTTCTGGCTCCAAAAAAATAACATGGTGGCGGCATTAATGATAATGCCAAGATTTCAAAATGCAGAGTCCAAAACCAGTGGGTTATGTCATGTGGGCTAGTTCCATCATTTATATACAGTCTATGTAACCCCAGCATACCTAGCTAGTTAGGAGAAGGTGACAGATGATACGACTTTTGTGGTAATAGCTGTTCTTTTTGTGGTAATTTCTTCTCTACCTCTCTACACTTGCATTTT
The DNA here is from genome assembly GCA_015106735.1 of Paratilapia polleni. NCBI lineage: Eukaryota > Metazoa > Chordata > Actinopteri > Cichliformes > Cichlidae > Paratilapia > Paratilapia polleni. The sequence goes on along the minus strand of VUQI01063398.1, from coordinate 14,365 downwards.
GATGCTAAAAACACATCAAGTTACAAACACCTGGGCACACATGATTTGATGGTCAGGCTTTTTTTTCTTTCTTTAATATTTAGACATATCTTACAGGAACACAGCGTCACTAACAACTTTAAAGTATCTGATATTAAATGGAAAATATTTTTTGTATCCATCCATCCATCCATATAATACTATATTTACTATAAGTGTCCTTACACACACACACACACACACCTGTTGTTATTGTCTTCCTCAGTATCTATCTGTCTGTCTCCCTGAAAATCTCCTCCTCCTTTTCCTCCTTTCAGCGCCTCTTCCCAGTACCACTTCTGTCCCTCTATCTGTCGCACTTCTTCACAGTTCTGTTTCCGGATGAGTGTTGAAGCAATAATTAATATGCATGGAGCGCTCAGAGAGCTTTTATCATGATCACGCTCACATTTGGGATGTGTCCGGTCAGAAAAGGAATAAACACTTTTTCTAATAATAACAATAATGGAGGCAAAGTAGGAATATTCCCTGTGGAGGGTGAATTTATGTACTTTATTGTGAAACGTATTCACCTTTAGGTAGGCAACACATCGGTAGATCATTAGAGAGGGAGAGGGAGTGTACTTTGCCTCCCTGGATACTTGCTTCTTCAGCAAGCAGCAGGCCCTCCATTGATGAGGACAGCCTGGCTTCTTCATTTAGGTACAATCACACTTTCAGGTCATGAATCTGCTGCGATTGTGAGCTGCTGCTACAGCTAACCTCTGGATTAGCTTGCATGTCAATTACTGATTACAAAAATGGCAGTTGGCAATTTTCATAAAAGTGGTACCTCCTCCTTTTTTTCATTTTCCTCTTATTTGCTAAACCCACTTCTGCTTGTTTCATTCATTTTGACAGTATGGTACTCATAAGCAGACAGTGGGAGAGACCACTAGCCTCAGCAGTGTAGGGGTGAAAGAGGCAGGTGAAATACAGACTATTATATTCTACCAATGATACCATTTTGTTATAATAAAAAATAAACAGTCATGTGGAGAAAAAAAGGTTTTCATGACTTTCAATTTGTTTTTCACATCACCGCATAGAGTCCTGTGAAAAAGTACACTCTTACTGCTTCCATAGGAATTAAGAGGGTAAGTAGCAGCCAGGTGCTGCTAATCAAACGCACTTGATTACTTGATTACACACAAAAAAACTAGAAAAAATAAGGCAAATTAAAAAGCACAAAATGTTGCATGGATTACATGTATTAAAGTTATTGTAAAAAATATATATATATGTATTTTAAAAAAAATTATCTGACTGGGGATCAGGTAGGAGGCAAAGATTGTTTTTTCATGGAATGACCAATATACAGTTGGGTGAAAAATAAGACTGGGTAATATATATGGGTAATGTGGAAAACTTGGTACCTCATTCTGCTTCTATAGGAATTAGGAGTGAAAATAGCAGCCAGGTGCTGCTAATCAAATGCACTTGATTACTTGATCATCAGCAAGTGTGGCTGCCTCTATAAACCAGACGTTTTGGCAGTTTGCCTGCTTGGAGCACTCAGGTGTGCATTAACACAATGTCACTATCTTTCCAGGAGTGGAAAGTCACCCCAAGGTCAGACCGTGCAATGCATAGAGAAACTGCCAAAAACCGAAAAGCTACTCTCAGCGTTTAAAGGCCCCAGTAAGCATGTTAAATGTTAAAATGCATGACAGTACAATTAGAAAAAGAACAAATATGGCTTGTTTGGAAAGGGTGCCAAGCATCTTCCCTCTAAAAAGAACATGGCAGCGTGGCTTAGGTTTGCAAAGCTGCATCTGAACAAACCACAAGATCTCTGGAACAATGTCCTTTGGACAGATGAGACGAAAGTGGAGATGTTTGACCGTAATGCACAGCACCATGTTTGGTGAAAATCAAACACAGCATATCAGCACAAACACCTCATACCAACTGTCAGCACAGTGGTGGAGGGGTGATGATTTGGGTTTGTTTTACAGTCACAGGACCTGAGCACCTTGTAGTCATTGAGTCGACCATGAACTGCTTTGTATACCAAAGTATTCTAGAGTCAGATGTTAGGGCATCTGTCTGACAGCTAAAACTCGGCCAAAATTGAGTCATGCAACAAGACAATGATCCCAAGCACACCAGCAAATCTACAACAGAATGGCTGAAAAAGAAAAAAGTCAAGGTGTTGCAATGGTCCATCGAAAATCCAATTGAGACCTTGAGAGAGCTGTACATAAACAAATGCCCACAAATCTCAATGAACTGAAGCAACGCTGTAAAGAAGACAGCCATGTGAGAGACTTAAAAAAGTCATACTGAAAATGATTACTTCAAACTATTGCTGCTAAAGGTGGTTCTACAAGATACTGAATCAGGTGGTAGTTTCTTTTTCACATGACTGTGTATCCATGTTTTAATAATATACGGTTTCAATACCTAAAGTTTAAGCGAATAAAAATCTGGAAAGTTTGGTTTTTTAAAAAATTTTTTTATTTGCCTATCAGAAGGGTCCCCAGACATGCGTGGGCCCCTGGACCTATGCCCAGAATGCATACTGGATAATCCGGCCCAGCTCAATTTCACTGATAGTATATTTTTTAAATCTATAGATACTGTATTAATATCACTGTTGTTACCTTCTTTGGCCATGATATTCATTTTGGGAAAATCTGATATGAGAGGACAAGCCCTATATTAAAATTAAAACACACTTAGAGCATGACAAGCAGTGTCAGTGAAAGCATACTGAAACTCTTCTGAGAGGACTTTCTGCTAAAAATGGTAGGGAGCCCCTAGTATAAGCCATATTCAACCTATTATGGAGCCTATAGAGTTATTCAGGACCATGCTGGTGACAAAATTCCCAGAATACCATCTAGCATTTTTTTTAGCGCTTGGCTTTTCTCGACAGACAAAGCAGGCAGACCTCCTGGGGTTTCATTTTTAACATGAAAAGGCCACCTCTGCCTTTATACAGGGCCCGGGCTTCATTGTGATGTGCAGCGGTGTTTAGGATTCCAGAAATACCTCTATATTTAGGTAACAGCAGATCCACACTGGAGATAAAATGCATTCATTACGACGCAGGGCGAGACACACATCGGAAAAATGAACCCCAGAAAACATGCAACCTGCCCTTTGCTCTTAACAATTTCTGAGTGAGCCCGCTGTATAGAAGATTTGTGGGAAACTCCATTACTACGAGAGAAAGGCTGCGGGTCTTTCCTGATTAGAAATTGATCAGGTCATTCAAATTCCACCCTGGAGGGAACTAAAGAGGATTGGGTTTAAGACTGCCTGAAAAAGACTACGCAGCGGCACAGCTTGCCTGTTGATTTCATTCTTGCTATCGGAGCAGAAAAACAAACTGTACAGGCATTTATCAGTTGCATTGACACAAACCAATGCACAGGCAGGCTTAGAAGCGATCCCGTCTGCTGTTTGGGGCTCAGTAACTCACAACGCAGCATAGATTTGCATAGAGCCCAAGGTTGGTTATTGTCAAAGGCAGTGAGTTTGACAAGGATACCTGGGGACATGTCTAATGGACACATCAATGAATACGCCTACTTCTATAAAACAGGCTGTTGACTCCACTCAGTTTGAAGCTCTTTGGCATTAAGAGTCCAGGTAGATGGGAGAGAGCGAGCAGAATTTATTCTCAAACAGGTGGCGACTCCCCGCTTTTGACAACACACCAACCGTCATCTTGTTCCCCTGACCTTGTCCGACTGAAGGCTGGCAACCCTGCGTTGATCAAAGATTGCCAAGCTGAGGCAGCAAAGCGTCTGTTCACACTTCAGAGACTGTGAGGGGGTTAGGAAGAGAAAGAGAGAGAGAGAGAGAGAGAGAGGGAGATGGGGTGGCAAACAGTAGAGAGGGAAAAAAGTGCTGCGATCCCCCTCCCCCTAATCTTCAGTTCTGAGAAGTCATCAACTTTGCAGGGTGTAGTTACAGTAAAGTGTTTTCAGTTTGTGTTCCATGGAAATTGTTTTTTCTCCCCGGCTTACCTCTGCCACAATTTTAGAAATCAAAATTCTGCAGTTTTCAAACTCCTATGTATTATATACTTGAGAAAGGTATCTGCTGAGCTGAGAGTTAAACCAAGCTTCTCAGTTGGAGTTAACTCTCAGAAGTGCTGTGACCGCTGTGTCAGAGTCATTTTTACATAAAACAAGTCACAAAGGCTATCTCATATACTTCCAATGTAGCTCAAGTCCAAACTGAGTGAATGTATAATCTTCTCATGTAGGATCACAAAAACCTCCCCCCTCATGTTGCACGGGAAGAGAGTTAACCACAAAATTGTGTTTCTAATCATCATTCATGGGACACTTTAGAAAGAAAAATGTCTGAATACGCAACATGTACACCAAGTGACCCCAATTTAAAGTCCTTCTAAAGTCTGTCCACTGTGGTTCTCTGTTAAATAGGAAATAATATTCTCTGTCCAATAAACATCCATCCATCCATCCATTCATTTTCTTAACCAGTTCACGGTTGCGGGGGGGCTGGAGCCTGTCCCAGCTGCTATGTACACCTTGGACAGGTCTCTGGTCTATCACAGGGTAATAGTCTTTATTAATATTACTTTTGAAGCCAATACTTTTCAACACTTGGTTCCTGTTAGGCACACAGACTGTATACATGACGGCACCCATTGGTTTATGGACTCCACATTTTGAAGATTTTGGCCAGAGCCATGTCAGTTTTTTTGAAATGAGTAACTGCTAATTAGTGCATACAGTCGACATTAAAGATGTCTTTAGTCAGCATCACCTCAGCCCTTTTATCACTTTTCAAAAAAAAAGAACTGCACATTTGTGACATATCAGTTCCAGCCTGACTGCAAACTAAATTTTGAAACCAAGCCCATCTGATTCCAATAATGCTTCAGTGTCAAAATTACCACTTGTTTCAACTTAAATATGAAGACATGTACAGTAGCAATGTAAATTTCTTAAATTAGTTTGGACACCAGTGATGGTCAGACTTCATCGCCTTCCTCTTTTTTTTTAAGTTGATTTCTTCTTGTTGCATCTTGTGTTTCAGGAACCAGTTTTTCTTTTTTACCAAGTGTAGCTCTGGGCTATGTGGGGGCGGGGCTGTGTGTCACCACCACTGCTGCAACTGTTGATCATCTTGATTAGTGGACCAGACTCCAGTAACTACCCTTTATTTATAGAACGTTGGCATGCACTTTTTGCCTCATAGTTCTCCCTGTAGTTCTCCTACAAGCCTGCTATTTGGTCCACACCACAGACTGTATATAAAAGACAGCTGCCACCTTGACTATTGTTTTCTGGATTTTGAAGCCTCAATGTTAGCATTTTGATTGCGTTCTTCTCTTTTTTTTTAGAGCCAGAAATAACCAGTGTTGCCTTATGCTAACCAGCATGGTTAGCAAGCTGCATCCATAAACTGATACACTCCTACGGTTAGCATGGTAATTCGTGCTAAGTTACAGACCAGTACAATACTAGAATTTCACTCAACAAAACTGAACTATATATCATTAAACATGCTTCAAATGGTACTAACACCAAAATTAACCCCTCATACATCTGCTATGATGGCGCAAATTAGCTATAGAGACCAAAGCTGTTTTTTATTCAAGGCTTTTAATAAGTTAATTTCATGACTGAAGTTGGGCATTTTTACATGGAGGTCTAAGTGGATTTACATGCTTCTGGAGCCAACCTCAAGTGGTCAATGGAGGAACCGCATTACAAAATAGCATAACTGTAATATATAAATGTGACTAAGCACTAAGAAAGCATTTAGGCCTGTGCTGTGGCTGTAGTTTTGGGGGCATGTCATCCCTCATACTAGTAAAACAATCCAGAAAATCCAGATAAGTGGCATATCCTATAATTTCAGGCTTATATAATAATAACAACATTCATTATCTTTATACTGGGAACATCAACTGTCTTTTTGTACCTATTGTCACGTTATATTTTATCTTTTTGGAAATAGTACACATACAGCTCTCACTTTAGAAACACAGCACCCTGCCAAATGATAGCAGGGAAACTTTTTTGCTGACTGATGCCGGACTTCGAGTCAGTGTGTTCCCACTGTGTAACCAGAGTGCCCTCTTACAAATGAATGATGGGGCTGCGTTTCTTCATGCAGGGCTGAAGCCGGTCTAAACATGGCCTAAAGAAGAACATTTATAACATGGAAAACTCTGTCTGAATGACAAAAAGCTTTTACTTTCAATGATATATACAGCCAGCGATGATACATAGTCCATAGCAAAGGACTTTACAAACACTTATTGTCCAAATAAAGCAGCCTACCATTTTTTTTAATATGAACAACATTATAACAAAGCTAAGAGTAAGAAAACCTCCTCTATCATCGACATTCAATATCTGAAACTGCACCAGACGGGATGAATAAGAAGAGACGTTAAAGGCAACCAAGAAGAAATCCACAGGGATTTTCTGTGAAATTTCAACTTTATAACTAATAATACGTCTCAGAGAATAAAAAAAATGAAAAAGCTCCAGATTTTACATTTGATGGCATCACATCTATGAGTCTTCATGCTCTGGTCTCTGCCTTTGATAGAGAGTATTTCATTTTCACAGTTATTGACTTTCAGCTCAGCGCTCTGTTTTAATAAAAGGGGAGGTATGGTTATGTTTCTTGCTCAGACAGATAAAGGGGCTTCCAGGGGCACTGAGGGATCGAACAGTGAGGGCAAAGTCTTTTGACACGATTTGAATAAGCTGAGAAATTTTTTTGAGGTCAGTTCACACATATGAATGTAGCACTGGGTCAGTTGTTAGAGTAATTAATTAAGGCTTGTATAAAGAAAAAAGACATTCTATATAACCATCATTTCTTTTTGTCCTAAAGTCTAAAACAATGTTAATGTATAACCAGTGCCTTTAGATTTTTAGGTTTTGTTTTCTTGCTTTTAAAGTATATGATGATGCAAAACACAATATTCTACATATTGCACCCTTAACTGAGTGTTTCCATGGCTCTTAGAGGGCTGGAAACATCTGATGAGTTCTGGCTTCCTGACATCCTTTTGAAATTCAGTGGACAAAACACAAGGTGCAAAGTGATCATATTTAAAATGCGACAGTTTATGTAACTCTCGACATTTTGAATGTGAGAATATTGTTTGCCCAGCAGCAATATCCATTTTTAAACAGGAATGGGGTGCGTGCTTCTCTAGCTATTGATGTTTACAAGTCCTGATTTGTATAGGTGACAAGTATCCTCACACCAATAATAAAAAAAGAAGCCTTTTTCATCCAAAAATCTGAAGTGAGCATTTGCTCTTCTTCATTTGTTTATTCCTGTTTTTTATGGCCTATTTGTTTCCAAGGCAAACACAGGGTTGATTCTACTAAAAATATTGTTAATGAATCCAAAAGCTAATACATTGTATTCCTCTGTGCCATAGAACAGTTTGCACTGCAGTCTTTTAAACACTCACTAATGCACCAAATATGTATTCATTGAATACACATTAAATGGCGTAAATTAAACCACTGTTGAACTCTAATTACTAAATGAGGCATAGATAGGATGAAGAGACACTGTAAAAGTTAAATGCAGAAACAAAATGGATGGAAACACAAAAAACAAAACTAGGGTGAGGTGGATAAAGTGACAGCCATGGCAGGCTCTATCATTGTAGCTAACTGCTAGCACACATCTTGCGTGTTAGCCAAGCTTTTTGGTAAAACAGTCATTTTCACTGAGAGTGTCTTGGAAAAAAAAAAAAATTATATTTTAAAGTTTTTATGTTTATGTAAACAGCATGTGTGTAAATATGGGATGAGTAACAGCAAAATAGCATCTGTAACCTGCTTTTTGTAGCGATATGCTATTTAGCCATTAACTTATGTTGCATATGCTAGTTAGCCCTATGGAGCTTTAATGCCTGGTTGAAGCTGTGAAGGTTTTTGAAAATAAAACTTGAATACATAGGTTTTGGGACACGTGCTTATTCATTGTTTGGCAAAATAATACTGAATTTAAAACTGATATTATTCATTTATGTGCACTCAATAAGAGCATGTTAGCTTCGATTAGCATATAAACTGGAAAAAGTGAAACAGCAGGACTGCTTTCTCCGACTATAACAAAAGTATGAAGTATAATGTATGAAATTTAACACCTCATACATTATTTATCTTGTTTATTATATTCATACAAAAAGCAAAAGTTTCAGTATCAGTTCTTCAGCACCCTCCTTGCTTCTCATCCTTTGTTATTCAGATAGTTACATTATGTTTCTATCAGATGTTGTAACCCAGCCAAGGGAGGGCCACAAGCCAGTGTGCTCCTAGTGCCAGTCCCAAGCCCGGATAAATGAGGAGGGTTGCGTCAGGAAGGGCATCCAGTGTAAAGCCGTTGCCAAATCCAACATGCGGATCGTCAGTCAGACATTGTGTCCACATTAACCGATTTCCATGGGGGAGGGTAGTGGACTTCCCCTAACCAATCACTAGACTTATCCACCTAAATCTATCAGTTTTAGACAACACTGATGCTCAGCCATGTCAACATACAGGCTTGTCAGGGATTAGGAGTACAGCAGAGATAAGTAAAAAGTAACTCCTAATGGAGTCTCTTCTGGCTGTCTGGCAACTGCTCAGAGCCAAAGCTAATCCAGCAAAGCACAACATGAAACTTTTTTTTCTCCAATCTTTGTGCCAAGGTAAGTTAACTGACTGCTGGCTTTATTTATAATGAAGAGCTACGAGAGTAGTATCAGTTGTCGAATGTATATCTCTGCCAGCAAGTGTATTTTCCTGAAACCATTCCTTTATCTGCTCCACTATTTTCAAGAAGAATCAGTAGGTTTAAGTCCAGAGCCAAAGGCTGAGTAATAAAGTCAGAAAGTCATGGGATTTGTTGAAAATAATAACACTGTATGAAAGCACCAGTCTTGTTATTTAAGCCTGGGGTCTACAAGTTTCATAACTTTAATGCCTACACATTACAGTTGAAAAAATACCTCAATTTTAAGATTTTGGTTTACCTTAGCAGTCATTCTGATTGTTTTTTTTTTCTGTCTAAAAGCCCAACTACTCTTCTTAAACAGTCTCAAATTTTACATGACACTCCCCGTGTCACACCATTTGACTGAAGGTCACTGTGTTTGGCACGCTCTCTCATGGTAACTCTGATGTGTGAATTTTAAATAAATAACACATCTCACTACTGCATGGCTGCATTTGTGGAAAGAAATGCTTTCTGTGTCCTTGTTCCTGTGCAGAATATGACTTGTGTAAATGACTGCGATGTGCTTCACTGCTACAAAGCAGCACATAGTCTTTCCATTTACATCATCGTCTGCTTCTTTTATGTCCTTGTTGAAATCAGGTTTACTCTTATTAACACAACTGTAATAAACCTTTACTTATTTGCCCTGACTCAGCAGCTGATTATATATCTAATTTTATTACTGCAAAATTACATTATCCACTCACTTTCACTCTCTCATCGCATTTCCACTGATTACTGCAGACTCTCATTCGTCACGTCCTTCACAGCCCTCCATGTACCTGCAGTTGCCTGAAGCAATAAAGTTTCTCTGGTGTGTTAACTCCCTGTGAGGCTGCCTTATTCACTTCAGGCTGATGTCACCGAGTACAAGCACAGAGCAGTGCAGTTTGAGATGAACCTTCACACTATGTTTCCAAGCAATTCCCTCGGCTCAGGCTTACCATTTTAAATGCCTCAACATACATTCCCCCCCCTTTCCCTCCAGCTCGGTTCCAACCAACCCAAGCCCCACTGCCTGACAATATCATATATATTCTGTATCACCTTGTTCAAGCTTCCAGCTATATATGATGTTTACACAGTGAAATATTTAAAACCAAGACTGCTTTTTTTTATGGTTGCACTAGTCCATCAAATGAAAAGATGTCTTGCACAATTTCTCTAAATCATGTGTACGGAATGAGTTTTGTAATGGCTGACCCAGCAGGCCGATATGATTTTGAATTTAGTATTAAAATCCAAGCTATAACAAAGGCAGACAGATTGTGTAAACGTGGCTTTAAAGGTTAAATTCATTAACCGATACGAAGTATCAAGCAGACAGATTGGTATAAGGGCTTTTTACATCATAGTGGAAACACAGCCAAGCAAATTTCAAATGAATGAAAAAAAGCTCATGGAAATACAGCATTTATTTTAGGCATAAGCAATTTCATCCTTAGCTCAGAGACCACAGTTCGAGTCCTATATGGAACTTGATTTTAACACTTTCTTTGGTATTAGTTTTACCCCTCAAATGCATTTTCCTTCATTGTTTGGTTATTATTAGATTTAAAGTACAGTTGCCACTTTTTTCAAAGCTCTGTTTTCTTAGCTGCCAGAGTGATGTTCCCCCCTAGAAGACTCTTGAAAACATATTGGAATACGTTAGTTTCAAAGTAACTGCAACTGTTTTTTTAATCAATTGAGGGTTACATTAGCTTATTTTTTAAGCTGTGCAGAAAAAATAAAGAGACATCAGTTTCTGTGCTACTTCAAGTTAAGTAAGTAGGGCTGGAAGCGATGCAGTGCTACTGAAGATGATAACCTGGAAGAGGCCCGTATACAAACTCAGGTACGGTCAGGTGCCAAAACCTTTTGACCTCGTAACTGGATTTTTAGGTTTCATAACTGTGTAAGAGCCTGATGTTAAAGCATTTTCAGATGCGACTTAGCAGCAGATTGTCTCTATCAAAACTCAACACAGTGTTTACTAACCCATCACAGGGTTAGCTCTAACTCCAATGGTTTTGTGTGTGTTCATTAGAATGAAATATTTGTTCCCGTGATTATAATTTTCCAAAGCCAAAATTCACATATTAAAGTGCACGCTTTAGGTAAAAGCATTTTTGTCGTTTGTTTGGGATGTGTTCTCGTTCTTTGTAACAAATGCTACTGCTTGTGCCTATTGTGCTGTAATTCAAATTTGACAATCACTGTGGGCCACAATGAAGCCATCTTCTGATGTCTTTATATGCTGACACCCGTTTGAAAATTCCAATTGGTGAAACACTACAAATAAATGATGTTCATTTGTGGAACAAAACTAGAACAGAGCTATTATCTCAGTGAAATCTGCTAAACTCCCTGATTGAGGCTTGCACGCCAAAGAGAGTTTTTAAGGTTAAACATGACCTTAATCCATAAGAATAAAGGCATAATAATTGTTATTTAAAGGACTTTTTGTTTCTTTAAGTTTTGTCATACCGTATGCTTTATATGATTCTCCTGTTAGGAACAATGAGTTTGGTTGATGAGCACAACACATACAGGTCGATACTTCCTTTAAATCATTTCCTCTCTGTGCTGTGGAGTCATGACACAGAAAGAATAAAACATCAATATGGTAATGAAGCCAAAAAAAGTATTTAACAGACGAGGTACAGGTGCACATTTTGCACAAACCATTTGCCCTCTCCAACTCAGTATCAGCCAGCTAATGAATTTCAGATTTGATGAGCTCCTTGTGTAGCAAAACCAAACTCAGGCAGAGGCAGGTACAGCTACAGCCTCCTGTGAAAACTGGTTTTGATGTTCACTGTCAAATGAAAAATCTCCAACCATTTTGCATGCAGTCAAATGTTGTTGTTTTTTTTCTCTCCCGGCACTTTAACTGACAGCAAGGTGGAATGTGACGCAGTTCTGATTATTGATGTGTGTTGTCAAGCGCATTCTGTGTCCAAAATGAGACATCGCTCTCATTAACCATTAACAAGGATGCAGGATGCCTCCAATAGAATTAAATGGGTAGTCCATTTGGCAACACCCCCCCTCCAGTTTCTGTGCTTTTATCTCTAGTTTTGATTGGGCCATTTTGCATGCAGACAAATGTTTTTCCTGCACTTCCACTGATAGCTAGATGCAGCCAGGAAGAGAATGTAAAACAGGCCTCAGTATTAATGCGTTTTGTCAAAGAAGTTCTCCATCCGAAAGGCGATGTCTGTCCCATTAATCATGGGCACCGGGGAAGGTGTGAGAAGAAATAAAGCAGTCCATTTGCATTTTTTGCAGACATAAAAATGTCCACCACGGTGCAGCTGATTCTTTATGTTTAGTATTTTTGATCGTAGAATGGTTTACTGTACAGCAGTTTTACACCCAAATGCCTTTTCCTCTTTATGTAGATGCAAAAATATGAGCCACAAAAGGAGATCAGATGGCACAGCAGCATGTTTACTGAAGACTGAAATCCTTGGAGGATTCTTCCACACTGTAAGCTATTTTGCCACGTGTAGTCAGAAATTTGGCACACAACTAGGAAGCATGTTTCCAACAGCATGTTTCCGCATGCAACTGGCCCTATTCAACTGCAAGGCACAAGGACGCTCTCTTTGTTTAATTTCTGACAGTCATTATTTAGGCATCAGGTGGGATGGTGGATCTGTCACTACAGTACATCAACGACACAGAATGTTGTGATTACTTTTTTTTTTCTATCAAATGATTTCTCTATCAGCGTGCCAGTCAGATCCACTGAGGAGTTCAGTCTGTCTCTGATCTTGTTCCAGATTCACTTCTGCATTTGGAAGAAATCCTCTTCTGTCAAGAAGAGCATGAAAAGCAAAGTGTCCTCTCCAGAGATTGAAAGCACTGGTTGTTTGTTCAAATTTTAAAAACTAATGTTTATGTTTACTTCTGTGGCACAGCAGGAAGGGGTACGACACCCTGGAGCGAAAATGATGCATGCGCAGGTGTTTGTGGCTGGTACAAAGGGTATGACTCACAACACTATATTAACACTCAATGATGATGACCACAATTTTCCCCCCATTCCTGCATTCACAATAAAGCAGAAAACAGAGGTCTTGAGTTCAATCACTGCCACTTTAGCATCATCTCAATAGCATTCTGTTAGCAGTAGTTTGTGACATCTCAGAGACTAACACAGAGAGAGAGTTTTACTATCTGAAAGAATACAGAAGTGGTCTGTACAGATCTGGAAATTCAGAAACACACACAGGCTAATTGTTTTTCGTCTTTTAAAGCAGGACTCGTCCACTAGCGGCTGTGGCACAGGAGGTAGAGCAGCTCATCTACTAATCGGAAGGTTGGTGTTTCAATTACTGGCTACTCCAGTCTGCATGCTGAAGTGTCCTTGGGCAAGATATGGAGTATAAATGTGGTGAATATTAGAAAAGCACTTGGGTATAGAAAAAAAGTGCTTGTATGGATGTGTGTGTGATTGGGTGAATGAAACACGTAGTATAAAGCACTTTGAGTGCTCAAATAGAGTACAAAAGCACTATATAAGTACCAGTCCGTTTACCATTTACTTTGCCATTGCTAGACACCACAAACACAATAATATGGGGCCATAGGTGTAGATTTCAGAGGGAGGAAAACCTATTTAGAATCCAAGTGTTTGTCCTCCTCAATAAAAACATGAAAGAAACTGAGGAATTGTTTTTTTAAAAAAAAAAAGATGCTATTGTTGCATTGCTGAGGGTAATGCTATCCTCAGCAAAACAACAAGTCCTGTGAAAGGGGTCAATCTTTTTTACTCCCAGAATATGATTATGAACTATGAGTTCATACCACATGTGTGCACATGCAGGCATTTAATTCCAACTTTGAAATATTCTACCTCTATTCTACATGGAAACAATGTCAACAATGCCCACCCTTTGCGGCTATAACAGCTTCAACTCTTCTGGGAAGGCTTTCCACAAGGTTTAGGAGTGTGTTTATGGGAATTTTTGACCATTCTTCCAGAAGCACATTTGTGAGGTCAGACACTGATGTTGGACGAGAAGGCCTGGCTCGTAGTCTCCTCTCTAATTCATCCCAAAGGTGTTCTATCGGGTTGAGGTCAGGACTCTGTGCAGGCCAGTCAAGTTCTTCCACACCAAATGCAGTCAGACAAGTACTGTTCTCCTGGCAACCGCCAAACCCAGACTCATTTATCAGATTGCCAGACGGAGAAGTGTGATTTGCCACTCCAGAGAACACATCTCCACTGCTTTAGAGTCCAGTGGCGACATGCTTTACACCACTGCATCAGACGCCTTGCATTGCGCTTGGTGATCTAAGGCTTGGATGCAGCTGCTCGGCCATGGAAACCCATTCCATGAAGCTCTCTACGCACTGTTCTTGAGCTAATCTAAAGGCCACATGAAGTTTGGAGGTGTGTAGCTATTGACTCTGCAGAAAGTTGGCGACTTCTGTGCACTATGCACCTCAGCATCCGCTGACCCTGCTCTTTACTTGGCCTACCACTTCGTGGCTACGTTGCTGTCGTTCCCACTTTGTTACAATACCACTAACAGTTGACTGTGGAATATTTAGTAGCGAGGAAATTTCACGACTGGACTTATTGCACAGGTGGCATCCTATCACGGTACCACGCTGGAATAAG
>VUQI01063397.1:60515-94905 GCA_015106735.1 Paratilapia polleni | reverse complement strand
GAGCACTTCCTCTTCCTCACTTTCTTTCACTCTCCTTGTGTTTATACACCATTTGCATTTAATTATTAGCTATTATTAACCCTGTCTCTCTCCCATAGGTGTGCCTTTTTTGTCCTGTCTCCCTCTGCTCTCTTCTGTTTCTCCTCACCCCCAACTGGTCGCGGCAGATGGCTGCCCCTCCCTGAGCCTGGTTCTGCCGGAGGTTTCTTCCTGTTAAAAGGGAGTTTTTCCTTCCCACTGTTGCCAAGTCCTTGCTCATAGGGGGTCGTCTGATTGTTGGGGTTTTCTGTCTAATATCGTAGGGTCTTTACCCTAATATATAAAGCGCCTTGAGGTGACTGTTGTTGTGATTTGGCGCTATATAAATAAAATTGAATTGAAAAATTGAATTGAATTAGTTTATCATCTGTTTGGAGCTCATATCGAGAGTTCAAGTGAAGTAAAGTGAATCAGTGTCACTGTAATGACTTGAATGGGTTTGCTGTCAGGATCAAGTATGGTTGTCGATCACCACATTTGATTGTTTTATGCCACAGTCACACCAGACAAAACTGTGGCTGGAGACCGCGGCACAACTCAAATCATTGTGTGTGCTATGAACTTGAGAGCTCACTGCCTTTAAAAAGGTTAATGGGGACAAGGCCTGCGACCACTCACAGTCAGCTGCCGTCTTCAAACAACTTTGGGTGCATCAAGGCAGCAATAAAATGGCAATAAGACGGAGTCAGTCAAGTGCTGTCAGTAGCTGTCAGTTTGCAACTGAATGGGGTCAAGTTGGCAATTACATGCAATCTGTTTGTGAAAATATAGTGATTGACTGTGATAAATCAGCAGAAATTGCAAATCTGTTGCCGTCTATTGCAAATCTGTTGCTGTCTACATACACAGAAATTCACGTTAAACTGAAATTCACATTCACTTGCATTCAGAGTCCAGCCAGAACCTCATAGATTTGAAACAGAAATTCCTCCACAAATAGTGACGTAATTGCTGCAAAATGCCATAGGCAACCTTGCTATTATATAGGAATATAACCAGAATACAACCAGTTTGCAACCAGTTGAATCTACTGCAAAGAGATGAGTTGCAGACAAGTTGCACTCATCAGCGTAGACTGAGTCAGACTGATTCCAATATCTTGGCAATCTGTCTGCATTTCTAAATTATTTTCAAACCTTTACCAATCTGTCTGAGAGTGAGTGCAGTCATTCTGAGTCGGATAGTGATTGCTTGGAGACAGGTTGCCTCTATAGACAGTATCAGTCATGGACGTAGCTTTGGAGTCAGAAAAATTAAGCCAATGTGGAAGTGCCTACAAACCTGCATTCTATCTGAAGGCCACCAGATGGCAATAGCTGTGGTTGCAAAAAGACCTCCAGTCCTATAGACGTCTATGGAAAACGGCTTTCTGTCTTGACCTCTGTGAACACTTTCCTGCTGAGTTTATGGGCTCAATCACTCATTCTGGGTCATATTGAGTCTGTTTTGTAAATCTTGGTCATGCTTTGTTTTAAAATTGAGGATTATCTGTGGTGTGAACTGTACGCTTGTTGGTTAACTAGTTGTCAATCACAAGTAATTAGCCAATGAGTGTGCAGTTTCACAGTCAGACCCACCCTTCCTAGTCATATCTGTTTTGGTTTTTTTTGCAACCAAGGTGGCGAAGTCGGAAACGCTTATCTCGAGGATTCAAAATGGGACTTCAGAACCCAATAGGTGACGTTACGGTAGCTATGCCCATCTTTTATACTGTCTATGGTTGCCTCCCACCAGGCAGCCTGTATAATTGCCTTGTAATTGAAAATGGTCGCTGCAACTACTTGCAGTCGATCGTTGAAAGTGAAAAAAATTCAATGCAATCACCAGGCAACCACCGATTTTATTCTAGTTGCAAGGAGGCTGCCGTCCTATTTTTACTCTAGTGTGACTGAGCCATTATCCCATACAGTGAATGATAGAGGACTACACTCAGTTCCTCATCTTGAATGCAAAATCTCAACAAGAATACCAACTCACCAACTAACACTTCTAAGAAAATGGTTTTCAAGGACATCTATCTCTCGTCTTACAGTACGCACTCCTTCATATGTTTTTATGCCTTGAAAGGTGTAACCTATGGGGGCACAAAAGCAAGATTTCAATTGTAAATGGGCTCACAGGTTTTCACGGTTAATCACTGCTGGTATCATCTCTCACCCACCTGAAATGTAAGGCTGTTCTGCCTTAGAATGACTCTGACTCTGATGTTCTACCTGTTGTGATGTTTGGAAGTTTGCTGTGATTTCTCTCTTTGTTTATTAGAACCATTTGTGATACAGCAGAGCTTGCATTTGAGGCTTCAAAGTCAACACAAACAGATTCAGCTCAGTTCACTGGCGCCTGCATCATATCGTACTAAATCTTGGCTTGGGTCAGACAAGAGTCCTTCCTCTGGAGGAAGAGGGACTGTGGTTTGAATCAATAAATCTGAAGGATCACAGCTGTGACTGTGAGGTTAACAGTAAAGACTTCAGTCAGAAAAATTTATTGGCAGTGTCGTGTCCCACGTACCAATCTTGTTTTAAAGTGAAGGATTGAAGGTCTTGAACTAGAGATGAGATACACTAAGACCACAGCCACATGTGTGATTTCAGCAGTGTGTGCTTTCAATTATAATTTTACAGGATGCAGCACATTGCAATTATATGAAATTAACCTTTTAGACTTATAATCTCATGCAATTTTTTTTCTTTTTCAACATATTTGAAACAAACAAACACTTGATCCTCTTTGAATCAGCTTCTACAAATAAAGATTCAATCATTCATTCAACAAAATTATTAGCAGATGTAATATTTTTCAGTGGAGAAAGCATAAATATTGTTAGCCTTGAAAGCAAGTATTTGCCCATTTAGTAGAAATATTACTTTGTGTGAATAATCTGTCAGCCTTGCTGAAACCTTTGACCAACAAAGGGTTATCTTACATGTATTACCAGTTTTCAAGGGGGTTTAAATCTTCTATAAAGGTCCACTTCCTGTTCATCTTCAACTTTTGGACATGATTGTGATAAATGCAAGGGTGTACTTACTTTTCCCATGTGATTGATCTGTCAGATTTTGTCTCGTAATTGTATCAGAAATGCTCTAATAGGCACCAACACCACATGGTCAAGGGGTCCCAGCAAACATGGTTGAAACACCAACATTATTTCCCCAGTCAAAACTGCTTGTGGTCAGGCTGCAAAAACTGCACCACAGACTGCCAGATGTTGACGTTTCCACACACTACAGAGGTCCATTCAGACCAAAACAAGTAATAGCTATAATATTTTTGAAGAGAGCAAGTGCACTCTGTCTTTGTTTTTAATACATTTGATTGGCAGCTTATTTGGTTATGAAATGGATGTGATCAGTCCCCTCACATATGCAGACTATCAGTACTCGACAGCCATTTCTTAAATATAACCAACACTTTTAGAAGTTTTATATAATTTATGTATATCCATGTATAAATTCAAATTTTTTTCATGATAAACTTACTTTTCTTGACCATCACCAATGTGCTCCTGATATCAGCATTATGTAGTACAGTATTGTCATTGTCCATCAGTTAGCTCAGCAGGAATAGAAATGGTCATCAGGTTGATAGGTTCAGATCTACCTCATGGAAGAATTTCTTTTCATAAATGTGTTATTCTTCTCACAAAGCGAGAATGTTTTGTTTAATTTTCTCCTAACTGATAAAAGGATATTAGAAAACAATTTTTCTACACAAATTTCCCCGTGCTAGAAAGTCTCCAACGTCGGCACAAATTTCATTAGGAAACTATCATCAACCAAGACTAGATGTCTAGAAGACATGCAGCCGATGGTTATTCAATGCTGAAATGTCTTGGGTCATAACTTTCTTGTTCTTCTTAAAAACTAGAATATTTTGTTTGTTTCATTTTGTTCTAACTAATAAAAGAATAGTTTAAAACAGCTATTGTACACAAATCTCTCCTTGCTACAAAGTCCAACAAAGACATCCAGGCTATGTTAAAGAATGATGTCCAGCAGATGAGGAGGTAATGTCATGATGTCACCACAAAAATTTTAATTTGCAATGATCTTACGACAACACTGTATGTCTGTATTAAGGTGACAGCCAATAGTTATTTAACATTGAAATTTTTGCAGTGTCAGTGACGCAAATAAACAGAAGCCCAGAGAAAAGCTGCCGGCCCATAAAAGTATGAAACTTTAAGTGTTAATAAAGTTTTAGCGGGTCAATTACAAAAAAATTCACCACCCTCTTAGGTTGCAGAAAAAAACAATTTACATCGGATGTAGTTATTTTTTTCCTGCATGACTATAAGCTTTGGAAAGTGTATGGTCAACCCATAGACAGTATGTAAAAGATGGATGTAGCCACTGTGACCTCATCCATTGGTTCATGGACTCCGGATTTTGAAGATTCACCATTAGTGTTTTGGCTGCCGCCAGAGTTTTTTGGGGGTTTTTTTTGGATGAGAGATTGGAGTGCTAAGTTATTAGCTAAAGCTAGTAAGCTTGGTTAGCAAGCTGCATTAATATTGTGCTACGAAATAGTTGCTAAGTAACAGACTAATAAAATACTAAAATTATACTCACAAAAAAACGAAGCACTGACTTTTTGGATGGTCTATACCACACACGATGTCATAATATTTGGGACCAACAGCACAAATTCGGATGAGATCTCCAGTTCAGTGACTCCAATTAGCAGAGGTGAGGCCTAGCAGACAGCTAGGACAACTGTCAATCAAGGTAGCCACACTCCAGTATCCAGATGGATGAGTTCTAAAAAAATTTCAAAGGCCAAAACCATTTCTTTCCCACCATGCTGTAAATATGCCGATTAATGCTCTTATATTGGACATTTTAACATGGGAGTCTCTAAGGATTGACTCACTTTTGGAGCCAGCCTCAAGTGACCATTAGAGGAACTGTTTCTGGCACTTCCGTGACTTCTTTTTTTAATCCCAGAGGTTACCACTTGGGTTTTCAGTGGTAGGATCAGGCTTCGCAAAGGGTCAGTTAAGAGTCTAAACGTTACTGGAATTCAGAAGACTAGGAACAAGAGAGAAGTAAAGCTAAAACCTGAAATCTTCCTTTTTGATTTCATATTTATAGTCTTGTTTCAAATTTTGTTTGTTTTGCTTATTATAGTACATAATGTTTAGTGTATATAGTGCATAATAGCGTATAGTGCCGCATTTAACATCTGTATCTTCCACAGTTCTTTCTTTGTTGATGTGCTCATGCTGAGACTTGGTCCTTTAATCTAATATTTATATCAAACTTAATATTATATAAAGTGTGAAGAAGAAAACATTTGTAACTGCCCAAATACTATCACTTTCATATGTTTTAGACTCAACTGCATCCATAATCACAAGTGACAGCTGGTAACTGCTGCCAGGGTCTCACACTGACACACACAATTGAGAATGTGTAATTCAATGTTACCGGAAATAACACACACACTATCTAATACCATATCTGAGTGACATAAGGAGACATTAGTCTCCCACCTCTTTCTCTTTGTTGCTCCCCACAAAGAATAAAAAAAACTTCATGAGGACTAAATTGGGGTTTTTCCAGCACCTACATAGATTTAAGTTGCCATGGAGACGTTACAAAATAAGGGCCGATTTAGTTAACTGCTCTCCTAATGTTTCAACAATCGTCTTTGCTGTAACAAAAAGCAGAAAGCTAAAAAAAACAAAAAACCCAGTGTCACCAGCTCTTTACAGTGTCTGTCATCTTAGTTTGATGGTTTTCATGACTGTAATACCAGTTTTGCAAATGTGTTTACACTCTGCCATGTGAAAGATCATATGTCTTGATGAATTTAACAACTTTTCCAAAGTACACAGCTTGCTTTGTGTAGCTGCTGCACAGATTGTGGTAAAGACATATATTCAGAAATGCCACATTGAATCCTGTAGCTGCTAGAAAAGGTCAAGTTAATGAAAAACAGAGAGCAGCACCTTTGGGATCCAGCCTGCTGTCCTACTGAAGACACCAACAATGAGCAATTCACTTGCCACAAAGAGACTTTGCACATTTTAAAACCTTGCTTGCCTCTCACAACAAAAACACCTTTTGTGATCTGAAGGAGATGGAACCGATGGATGGCAGGAATCTGCTGAAGATGCCAGCAGGCTTTGATCCCACAGAGCAGCCTCTGCCCCACTTTGGCTGACAGCCACATGTTCAAACCGTGAAGTGGACTTAATGCGGGGAAAAGTGTCTGAAGAAGAAAAGAGGAGAAATTAGCCAAAGTTAGAAAAAAAAAGAAGAAGAAATGATCAGGAGATGTTCCTCAGCTGCCATAATGCTGACTGTTATGCTGTAAGTCACATATTGTGCTGCACTGAGACAGCACGGGTTTAATCACAACACGCTGTGTTTGCTTAACAAGTTTACACTAGAGCAGTTCACCTCGGCCCACGCTGATGAGTCTTTCTGAGGGGAGGCAACGTTTCACAGCGAGTCAGTCAGGCAGAGGAGAAGCAATCCGGAGGACACAGACACACATACACACACACAGAATAATACTAACAGAAATGAACTAATGGAATGTCTTTCTTTCCTTTCTGTTCAGTTCTGCATTTCAGTGGTGTAAAGGCAACCTAACTGACCCTGCCTGTCTCACCACTGGAAATCAACTGCAGTTCTTCCAATGGCATCTTGAAAGCTATTCAATCCTCAAAGACTCCCATGTTAAAATGCCAAACCTCAATGATAAAATCAACTTTAGAGCCAAAAATAGTTTGGGTTCCTTTAGCTAATTTCCCCCTTTATAACAACTGTGTAAGGTGTATTATTATTATTATTATTATTATTATTATCATTATATGTTTTGTTTTTGTCTTTTTCTATAACTCACCATTTGGGAGTTTGTTAAGACCTAAAGTTAGGTGTGTGGCCACTTGAGGCAGCGTTCTCCTAGGCCTCACCTCCATTTATTCAAGTCACTAAACCCGGCCTCTTGGCCATGTTTGTGCTATTTGTGCCTTTTGGAGCATTTTAATGGAATTATCTGACAAACAATATGACCTGCTGCATGGTACAGAACATCCAATAAGTTTGTACTTCAGTTTTAGTGAGTGAAATTCTATTTTATTAGCCACATTATTAGTGTTACTGTAATCTGTACAGTTTATGAAGGCAGCTTATTTAAAGAAAACAAAAACCTGAATGAGAAAGGTGGGCAACTTAAATATTCAGCCTAATGATTTTATATAAATTGTTCAGTGACTAGTGATGATCAGTTAAAGTTTCGTCTGCTGTCCCAAATTACCTCTTGTTCAGCAGATTTATGTTTCTGACCTGATGCACTCGTGTAAGTACTTTACATTCAGTAACATTATGTGGCTGTCAGTAATATTAGCTGTAATTAACTAAATCTCATTGCACCTTTTGTTTCTGTAGTTGTTCATTAGCACCATACAATAGAATTAACACCAGTGGCTGTCTAGCTCAATGAACCACTTTCTAAAAATTCACATAAATGTGAAAATATTTATTTTTGTTGATTTACCTGAAATTTGGCTTAAAATTTTCACACACAGACCTTTTGGTCTTTGTATTTAGTGTCGAACCACAATTTTTAGACTTTCATTATGAAGTTTTTATTTTCACTGCCTGCGTGGTTAGTTTTAGGTGGCAAAACAAGCTGGATAAGTTTAGTAAAAGATTCTGGTTTAGGTTAAATTACACCCATTCACAGTATTAACTAGAAGAAAAACAAGTCCCACAAAAAACACCAGCAGAGAACATTTGGCTACAATCTTTTTTGTGTTTTTTGTGTTGAAGGAGTTCTATTAAATTCAACTGGACTACCCTAATCACTGGACCCCTCAAAAAGCAGGCTTTGCATTTTTAGCAGCTGAGTTTTTTCTCAATTTGAGCTTATTTGAGCTCAAATAACATAAACAAATTTTATCAGTGCGCTAGTAGAGCTAACATTGGTTAACCTAAGTTCACTGAAAATGCATTCTTCTGTGAACTTTATAAAGTTTCCAACTAATATTTTTAGTTAGAAACAAAAAACAATGCAAAAGCTGCCTTATCTATTCTGAAATTACCCAGTCCTTTGGGGAAATGCTACTATGTGCTAATCCTAATGTGGGAACGTTTGTAGGGTTGCACAGACAAGTATCTGCCAATTTTGTTGAATGCATCCTATCAGTATATTAATAATCCATAATAAATCCATAATAATCCATTTTCTGACATAACTCCACAAACTAATGTAGTTAGGTAATAATATGGTCATTGGCTTTGAATGTGCTACGACTAACCTTACTATTTTTGCTAATAAACTTTTTAACTTGTCTGCAGCTTAAAGTAAACACACCTACTGAAATCCATTCCTTTTTTTTTTTTTGTGGTTTTGCAAAAGCTAGAAAAAGCTCGGCCTGGCTGCCACGCTTAATTGTGGTATAAATTATAATTGAACAGTCTTTATACAGAGGGAGGGATCAGTGAATTACAAGTAAGCTGTGCTGAGCTGATATAGCAGCCTGCTCCATCTCATCTGTCTAATCAACCAATAGCACACACCAGATGCCTGTTGTTTGTTTTTTGTTTTTTTTGTTTTTTTGACAATCCAGGTTTAAATCTCTAGTTCAGGCAAAGTCATATGTAAGCTAATGGCTAGCTATTGATTCGGGTACTGTTACAGTTTTCATCAGTCCTCTTTATAGTGACTTCCTTTGCCAGGCTTTGCCAAAAACTGATGCCATTTTCATATGAGTCACTGCTTTTGATCTCAGCAGTGCGCCTCTATCTAAATCACAGGGTTGAGTTATATTACATAATGCATTCATTTTTTTCACCTGCAGGACATGTGCACATACAGTACAGCCACACTCATACCATAAAACTCTGTGTGTGTGTGTGTGTGTGTGTGTGTGTGTGTGTGTGTGTGTGTGTGTGTGTCACAGCATTTTAACAACACAGTGCTGTAAGGAAAACATGCAGTCAAGCCTGCATATGCATAGGCAGTAAAAAGGCTCTTTTTATGACCAGTGTTCTCATGCTATTCACTGCGTCTGTTTTCAATGTGACAGCACTGGATCAAAGACCACCATATTAAAACAAATGAAACATTACACTCTGATGCCAGTGACATGATCCTCTTAGTTTGACAAGGTATCAGGTGTCATGTTGGAGAGAGCGAGAGAGACGCACAGAGTGATGTAACCAGCACAGCAGAACACTTTCACACAGACCATTAATCACTGATGTCTTCAAAGCAGTCTTATACCACACACTGGACCACTTAGTTCAGCTGGGAAGGGAACTGATTGCAGTCCAAAGTAAAACCATATACTGTAACTCCACAGCAGTGTTAGCCTATTGTCTTGTCCTTTTAGGTTGTTGGAAATTTTTGAATCCAAGTTTTGAGAATTATGCAAAGCCAAGTATGAATTGTTTCATCATTTCCTTCATCTACATTTGCTAAGAAAGGACAGGATTACAAAACTGAGAACAACTCTTACAACAGTTGTTAACTGAAATGTGCATAGTACAATGCCTCATTGAACTTTGAAATTTATGTATAGAATTAATATAACAGCTTTTTTAATAGGAAATATCGGAATCTCTAATTCCTGCTTTAATAACTTTGTAACTCATTCAGCAGCCAAACACATTAATGAGATCCAAAATATGTTCTGCTTCTTATCTTTCACTCTACATAGCAAACATTACTGTTATCTTCCCAGTCAAAACTGGTACTAGTAGGGTGGATGTCACAAAACTGCACTGTAGACAGACAAATGTTGACATTGTGGTCTAGCCATCACATAAACTGACTAGTTTTAGTCAGTTTATGTGGGGTGGAAGTTGCAATCAGACAGTCACACAATGTCCACCCCACATAAACTGACTTGTTTTACCAGACGCCCCATTTTTAAATATGACCAATGTGTTTATGCCATTTACGCATATCTAGGCTTAAATCTCATTATGTGTTGCTTTGTGAACTTATCTTGATTGTCACAGCCATCACCTCCTTGTCTCTTGGATGCCAGCATTATAAACCAGTGGTGCAACCTGTTTAGTGTGTATGACAGTTAGCTTAGTAGGAAAAGTCATGGGCTCCAGAGCTTGAGTCTTCCTTATGGTTTATCAGCTTATCATGAATTTCTTACTCTTCCCATAAGGACGAATGTTTTTGTTTGTTTCACGTCAATTGAATTGATAAAAGGATAATATAAAATAATTCTTGTACACAAACTTTCCCTTGCTAGAAAGTCCAAGAAGGACATCAATAGACGTCAAGGTTACATCTCCTGCCTCCTTTTTTTCAACCAAGGCTAGTTGTCAAGAAAAGACAGCTGTTTTTCAATGTCTTTAGAGTTTTCAACATGTTTTCTGGGTTCTGTCCAGTTCATCCCAAACTAGCTTGATGAGCTTTAAGTCTAAAAGCAGTGTTGCTCTTACATCATTCAAAGCCTCTATTTCAGGGGTGTAAATCATTTTAGTTCATGGGGCACATACTGTCCAATTTGATCTTAAGTAGGCCACACCAGAAATACTGGTCCATATTAACCAACATTTTGGAAAAGAAAAAGACACCCATTACCCATTCTTCTAAAAATTTGCCAGACTTTTATTTTTTTTTTTCATTAATGATTGATCCATTTACAAAGCATATAATGAGCAATCTGAGATGTCTTAAGAGAAATAAGTAGAATATCAACACTATATGTTAGTTTTCCCATGTTCAGTCTACATGTACATTACAATTTACAGACTACACAGGTGCAAAACCTTTCCACTGTGGTTTCATGATTCAAACAACTTACCTAGATCTAGAAATAATTTCAACATTCCATAATTCTGGTCTAGTAAGTCTGGCATTGACATGCCAGGAATAGCAGTGCATTTTATTGAACTGAAGAGTCCAAAGTTATGACTTTTGCCACAATAATCAAAATAATGCAAAATATGTCAGGTTAAAGGAATTATTTTATGAACTACACCATCGTCATAACAGTGCTAAGTGATAAGTGCTTTTTATTTGTTGTGATGTTTGTGGCAAACCTGATTACACTCTTTAAATAACTTAACCAATGCAATGGTTTGTCTGAAGCAAATTTGCAATGCTAAAATTTGTGGGAACATTTCAGTGGACTACATTATCTGACCATTGAAGGTCATACTGTATGCATGAATAAAAAAAATCTTTGTGTGACATTTTTTGTAAAAATGTGCAAACACTTTAGGAACATGAAGACCTTGCAAGTTGCGAACTGTTCGTGGCCCCACAGGCACTGGAACCAATAAGTAGGGGCTTCCTTTTATGTGGGGTTTCCTTGTTTAAAGATTCTCAGCTATTGGGACTCTACCCAGCATTTTCTTCTACATTACACATGTGAACTGCCAAACTGCATCAAGAGAGTGAGTGTGAGTGCATATGTTCATGTGTGAAAAAAAGGAAGGTTGAAAAGCATCTGGATCCACTCCACTATTATCAACAAATTGCTGATCAAAGCTAATCAAACAGAGACACTGATGTCATATAGGAACATGGTATTTCTTTTAATTGTCAGTATAAATTTTGGATGAAGCATAAGAAAAAAGTTTATGCAATCTGAAGCGAAGGATTTTTTTGCTTCAGATTGGATTTTTTTTACTGATGTTAAATTTCAGCACTGGTTTTATTGATGTAGTCATGGATTTGTGGTTAGGGATTGTGGCAAGCCACTAAGACAACTTCTAAGGCAGATAATCTAGGTGCAAGTGGTTCTGGCTCTAAGGAAAGAGGGTAACAGTTGGAAGTCCAAAGTCATAGAAACTAATCCTATGAGCACTGCAGGAATCAAATTTCATATGATGGCAAAGCTGCACTTAAAAAGGATTATTACAGTGATAAATTTAGAGTTGATAGTTTTTGAAGTTTGGAGAAGTCCACTTCAAGCCTTTTAAAAAGCTGGTAGAATTCATTTGCTTTCTAGTTCTATTGCAGTGATTCTGTATATGCACACCACTTAGATTTGGTCAGATTACCTATTTCCTTCTGCTCCTCTTGTGATATTGATCCTATCCAGAGTCACATTGTTGTGTTTAATGTTTTGTTTTTCATTTTTTTCCACAGAAAGATCTTTCCTTCTACTGCATTACTCAAAATTAAAAAATGTTTTAACGTATCAGCAGTATTGTGGATTTAGCAATCGTTGTACTTTGTTTTATGAACTACTGGTACCTGCACTTTAAATAATCAATATGTTCCTTATATTTGTTTGTACCAACAAATAAAGTCATACTTAAGCAACAAGTAGACTGATGCCCAGACTTTATGATTGTAGTGCAGTTTTGAACTGTTGCTGAAAAAATATAAAGCTATAAAATTTCTCCTCTCACTGACCCTTCCATAAAGTTAATCCTGGTTGAATAGGGTTGTAGAGCTTTTTTGATGTCAACATCACCTTGGTCACTTCCATTTCCATTTGAAGACACGTTCACTCAACCTGAAGATAAGATCAGGTAAAATGTATATCGAGTCAACGACAAAAACAAGTAAATTCTAAGATGCTTTCACACCCAAGACAAAACTGAATGCACCTTCATTAGATAAGAACTGAATTGAAGAGATTGTTGATACATGAGCCCTGATGCGATGTTCAAATAATTTCTTACTTTTAGGAATGTTGTAAATTAAAAAAAGCTAAAACAAGAAGGATCAGATATGACAGAGCTTACATTCTGGCACAACACAGATGGATTTTTGGGTGTGCCTCCTGACCGACAGCAATGAGAAGATCAGAATCTTCACCAAACTTAATGGGTTCCTCCTCCGCCCATGTTTCAGCTCTCCAACAAGTTTCATGGATAGTCTGTGGATAATAAATGGCACTGATCACATACAGTTGTGGTCAGAAGTTTACATACACTCATCATGGGGAGGAATGTCATAGTAATTTGGGGTTTTTAATGATTTCTTTGAACTGTTCTTTTTTTACAAGGTGGAATGATTGCACAACATACATCTTTAATGACTTTAAAAAACAGGAATTGAGTGTACAAGTTTGAATTTATTTTTGATTTTCTCTAAACCACACAGGGTCAAAATTATATAGTACCATGCCATTTGCCCCCTTGCTGATTTCTTAGTTTTTTGCATATTTGTCACACTTAAATGTTTCAGATCATCAAGCAAATTTTAATATTAGATAAAGATAACCCGAGTAAATACAAAATGCCATTTTTAAATGATGATTTCATTTATTAAGGGAAAAAATCTTAAATCATGAATTAATGAATTAACTGGGATTAACCACATTTTTTGGAAAACTGAGTTTAGTGTCACTAGCCACACCCAGGTCCGATTACTGCCAGACCTGTGCCACATTTGCCAAAAAACATCTTGATGATCCCCAAGACTTTTGGGGAAATATTCTGTGGACTGACGAGACAAAAGTTGAACTTTTTGCAAGGTTTGCGTCCTGTTAAATCTGGTGTAAAACGAACACAGCATTTCATAAAAAAAACATCATAACAACAGTCAAACATGGTGGTGGTAGTGTGATGGTCTGGGGCTGCTTTGCTGCTTCAGGACTTGGACGACTTGCCGTAATATGATATTTACTTAAATGTCCCCTAGCAAGCTGCACCTCAACCAGCTTTTGGTAGCAATCAACTAGCTTCTGGCATAATTCTGGCTGGGTATTTGACCACCCTTCTTGGCAGAATTGGTAGAGCTTATTTAAATTGGTTCATTTCCTGACATAGAATGGCTTTTAAGCATAATCTACAAATTTTCAATAGGGTTGACGTCGGGGCTTTGGGAAGGCCATTCCAGAGGCTTAATGTTAGCCTCTTTTATTAATTCCAAAACCACTTTTGATGTGTGTTTGGGATAATTGCCCTGTTGGAACACCCAATTATGTCCAAGTTTCAACTGTCTAGCTGTTGATTTGAGGTGAAGTTTAAGAATCTGGAGGTAGTCCAGAGCATGATGCTACCACCACCATGCTTGACAGTTGGTACAGTGTTCTTAGGTTTGAAAGCCTCACCTTTACTCCTCCAAACATACCTCTTGTCATTGTGGCCAAATAGCTCAATCTTTGTCTTGTCTGACCATAAAATGTTTCTCCAGAAGGCATTTGGCACAATTCAGAGAAATCATTAAACACCCAAAATGACCATATTCATGCCTATGATGAGTGTATGTAAACTTATGACCACAACAGTAATAGCCCTACAAGGCTTCTTTTATAATATGTAACTTTTCTTTTTACCTACAATTGGTTGTGTTAAGCTACAGATGCTCTTGAAGTGCAGAAGCAGTCTGTACATACACCAGCAACATTTAACTTATCTGTTAAAAAATTTAAAAGTTTCACACTTTAGTTCCACAGCACAAAATCACCTAGTCTATTATTTTATGTAAAGCATATTTTTTAATCTGGGCTTCTAGTTTCCTAAAATTTCTAATATCACGTCCAAATAATTTTTACTCATCATCTATTTATGAAGGGATATACCAGAATTAGATTTAAATAAAACTAGGAGTCTATTGTCTGAGACGGGCAATAAAACATTTCAGTAATTGCAATTACAAAACAAAAATGTGTTTATGCAGCTATGACCTTCAAAAGCACTGAAACAACACACCAACAGAGCAGAATAACAGGTGAGCACTCAGCAACTTACAGCTTGGTATTTCCCTCTTCAGAAAGGAAAAGCGAGTTCTGCCTCAGTTTTGTCTGTACCTCATTGATATGTACAATGTGCTCCACTCCTTAATTGTCCTAATAGGTAAAAGTTAGTTTTTATAACAGAAAGCTAACAGTGGAAAGAATTCAGGTCAACAACTGCGTCTTTTTGCATAATCACATGCAATTGCAGTAAAATAAAAACTGCAACTTTGTGATTTTCTATATTTTGGCATGATTCAGGCCTAAAATTTAGCCAGTTTTAAAGGTCCCACATCATGAAATTATTTTTTATATTATTATGAAATTTTTATAAACTTAACCTAAATGAAGTGTGAAGTATGAGCTGTGAAAATCTGAAGTCACTTCTGGATATGATTTATGGGAAACTGAGTTTTTTTTTAACTTTATTTTTTATTTCACTAATAATACATTCGACTTTTTTTCACACTAGAATTAGATTTATGGGTGTGGCAGCTTTGATCAACATGCTGATTACACCAAGTTGTAGCCAATTGCCGTCTGCGAGGCTTCACCTCAAATAATCTGAGTCACTGAACTGGATGTCTTTCCTGTGTTTGAGCTGTTGGTGCCTTTCGGAGCATTTTAATAGAATTATCTGACTAGAAGTTGACCAATACGTTTGTGCTTCAGTTTTGGTGAGTAAAATTCTCATATTTTATCAGACTGTTTCATAGCACAAACTGGCAGATATCTGTCTGTGCACTGCATCCATATGGTTATTGATGCAGCTTTCTATGGTAACTTCTAGTTCCATAACAACAACATGGCAGTGGCTAAATTGCGGAGTCAAACCAATGGGTTATGTCACGTGGCTATTTCCACCTTTTATATGCAGTCTGTGCTTAAAACTCCCTTTTTCTGCACAAAAGACTATGTTCTAACATCAAGGTTGTTTTTTTTTTCACATTTCAATGCCAGAACCATGACAATGAGCAGAAAAGTCGACACTCATGCGCTTAAATCACAGCAAACTCAGAGGAAAGACTCCAACAAGCAGCTGGAAGTAACAAACACCTCTGCAGGTCTTGACTAGGGCAGACCGGGGCTCGTTGACACACTTTTCTCTGTGTGTCATATTTATCTGTCATGTGGTAAGTTAAAATAATCCAACCAGTACCAACTAGAAGATTTAGGTCTCAGCTAACAAATAAGTTCAGTAATTTTCAGAAATTTTCAGAAATGATTGCCAAAATAATTGTATTCAGTCATGGTGTCATTAAGTTAGTTGTACACTTGAAAATGCTGTAGTTACGAAGAATGACGTGACAAATGTAAACAGTATGAGTATTTAATTCATACCAGAACCACAGAACAGACATATTCACCAGAGTTTATGCATATTGTAAGCAAATCATTTGTATAGGGATGGTGTGCATGTGTGAGTGTGTGTGCTTCTTCTTGCTCTCAGTCTCATCCTGACTGATCTACTGGCAGGATGTGGTTAAGCCCTTTGTACTCATATTACACGTGTCAAACAACCCCAAAACCAGTGTACCAACCCCACTCACATTAAGACAGACCTCTGTCAACTGAAATTCATACATTTTCTATATCTCTGTTACAGTTAGAGAATGAATTTAGTGGGAGGGGCATTTTTTGTGTGTTTTGATACGACAAAACTGAAAAGTTGCCCTCATGTCAACACTTTGTGACCTCCAAGTGTTTTGCATAAATCAGTGTGATCAGGTCAAGAGGGCAAATATTTCAATATTAGATTTTTATGCAGCATCCTCTAGTGGCCTGGAAAATAACAGTGTGCCAACCAGCCCCGGTCTCCTCTACATTTTGTCAGGCTCGTTTCCATTCTGGTAAGTGTCCTTAATAACTGACAGACAGGTCTGTGTAGATACCAATAAACTTGTGGTCGTAATAAATATATTTAGAATCTAGCAGAACGAAAACAAGCATAAACATGAACATAGTCAGTTTTTATATAGCAGGTCATTTCAAATGCAGCATTTTAAACAGAGCTCAAATGAGGGACTGACACATTTTTTTGTAATTTTCCCTTTCTACACCACCACAGTGGATTTTAAGTACAACAATCGAGATTTGATTGAAGTTCAGACTTTCAGCTTTAATTCAGTGGGTTTAGCAATAGTATTCCATGAACTGCTTGGGACTATGTATAAAAATGCATTAATATTTTCATGCATAGTTGCCCATTTTCAGAGGCTCAAAAATAATTGGACAGTTGACTAACAAGTAGCCAGGTGAGGCCTGTTATCTTGGTATTTCCTGTTATTTCCTGTGCTTTTATCCTGAGGTTTATGTTCTCTCTGACAGTTTGGTGGGTTGTACACAGTCTAATTTACACACAGCTGATCTTCATTCTGACATGTATATTTGTTTAGCGTCACTGCTGGTTTTGTTGTGAAGCTGCTGAGTTTCTTCAGTTGAGGAATCTGTACATACTCCAGCAACATAATTGTGTTGTATATTTGTCTTAAATGATCCTAACCTCTTGGTTCAGCACAAAAACACTACCAAATGGCAACACCCTGATTTAAACACACCTGTATTTTAGGCATGTTTAAATCTGTTTTAAATATTGGTTTCTCATTGCCAGAAATTTTACAATCATTTTCAAATTATTTGGAGTATAAAAATTAAAAAAAAAAAAAAAAAGACTACGATAAATATATCTAAAAATGTTGATGATCCACTAAGATGGACAGGATACTTTACTCTTTAGCTCCTTTTATTTGTACAGCTCATACACCATGACCATGGCCATGAGATTGGGAAAACAAGTAAAGTGAAAGGAAAAGGTGCTACAGGAGAACAACTGTGGTCAACGTGACTGTTCTACATTAACCCCCCCCCACACAGTAATCGTCAGCAAATCTGTAAAACTGTCAAACAAATGGAGAAATATAGAAAAACTTCAGAGACACATGGGATGACTTGATAAGAACCAATTTGTCTTTTCTTTTTTTTTTTCTGTTTTCCTTGCTCATGTTTGTGTTCTTTGTTCTGTTTGGTGATTTCATGTATGAGCAGTTCAGGACCACTTTTAGTGAAGGGGTGTTTTATTCTCCTGCTGCCTGCAGACAGACCAGCAGAGCAGCTTCGGCAGCATCTTCTCAGCTGGCCTTTCTGTAAAGGTCACCTCACACCACTGTTTTTTCATCCAGCCATGTGTGACAAAATCCCAGGGCATCGTGAGTGGTTAAAAGGAGTTCACGCTTCATTAATTTTTATATATTTGCTATAACTGTTGAATAAATTTTCATCGATGGCTGTTCTGTGAGGTTCTGCGTGCATATAAAGCACACAACTTGTAGTTGTGTAAAACTATACTGCATTTCACTTAAAGGTTTCTTTAAAATGCCGGTAGCTTCTCTGTCATTTAAAGTAAAGATTGTGTATGTCTAAGCCAGATCCTTAGTCAAAGGTTCTGACTGGTTGTCTGTAGACTCAGAAATTAACTGGCCTCAGCAGTAAAAGTACACGTACAGCTAAAAACTCAGATTTGTTACATTTAGAGGGGAGCATTTGTTAACCCAAGTCTTTTGGAAAGGTAGTCCTTATGGAACAGTAGCAGGGCAGGCTTTGGGGAGAAGATAGTTAGAAGCTGGATGAATCTCCTGATTCTGGCACTCTTGAGTAGTCAGGCAAGCTTATAACACCTTGATGTGATGGCTGAACTGGGCCCTGGGGTGCCTGGGTAATACAGTCTATTCATTCTGAACAGCTTGCACGTCATCAGCTGTCGACGTGTACGTGCTGTCAGCCTGAGTTCTGCTTCAGTTTACTCTGTAGCTCCTTTAATTTGTTCTAACACTTATTACAACACTGTGAGCTGTGCTGACAATCTGAAAAAAACATGACAAAATTTTTAAAAATGTTAAAGTTTGGAGAAATATACAGTTGACTAATTTAATTGAACTGTGATTTTATATGTTCTAATAAGTAAATCTTGCTTTCCTCAGTCTTGTTTATTTTGGAAAGAAGGAGCAAGTGTGTATTTTTGACCAGAGGGTGGAGGTCAACAGGGACAGAAACTGTGTAAAGAAGTGTGACTCTTTCCCAGACATCCTTCTATTGTACCAGTAAACCTGAAAGTGAAAGGAAAAGGCTGCTGCAGGAGTATTGTAGTCAGTGTGTACCACTTACTGTTTTTTCTCATTTTACACTCTGCTGGTCATCAGCCTGATTCTCCTCTCTGCTGCCTCCTATGAATGAGTAAAGAACCGGGGGTGTGGCTCTCTTACAAGGGATTTAATATCTGAAACTACAGTGCTCCATAGTTTCATCTGGCACCAACAACGGTGCCACGTTCAAAGTCATTAAATCTCCTTTCTTCCCCATTCTGATGCTCGGTTTGAACTTCTTGACCGTGTCTACATCCCTAAATGCATTGAGTTGCTGCCATGTGATTGGCTGATTAAATATTTACGTTAACGAGCAGTTGAACATGAGTACCTAATAAAGTGGCCCATGAGTGTATATACCATATTACTGCTCAGTTCCAGTGTTCATATGGGTTGTATCTGTTTGTATTCCTGTCTGGGCTACGTACTGTATTTGGAAACATGGCTTATTAATATGATTTACAGTTTGGTTAGCTATAAATTAACACTGACAGTTCCAACTGAGGGTGCAATATACTGATCAAGGGCCCAAAGTGTTAAAGTATGTATTCATTCTTCGGATCCTTTATGTGAAGCTGGTAATACTTGTATACTTTTACTGCTTTTAACTACACGGAGCTGTGAATACTTCTTATTTTTGACTTTTACTCGAGTGCATGTTTACATTGTTGTTTGTGCTCCAGCACATGTGCAGACGATCTGAACCCCCGTTTTAAAAACATATTAACAAGACTTACAAAATGTTTAAATGTCTCCCCAAACAAAAGATTAAGTATTAAAAACCAGTGCATAAACAGAAAGAAAGTAAATCCTGACATTTTAGTATCAAATCAAAAACACAAACAGGTGCAGGTGGTGTGTTGTGTGATAGTGACCAAAGTTTATTGGTGTTCAGGAATGTCAGAGAGCACAGTGAGTCAACACCAAAGCTGCCTGAAGGTCTCTGCAGTCAGCAACTCCACACAGAGGTGGACAAAATAACAGAAACGCCACCAATACGTGTTTGATCGATTGCTTTACAGATGTTAATTAGATTAATGGCAATAACTGAGGCTGCAGTACAGGTGAGCTCTAACTGTTGCATCCAGGATCTGATTTAAAGGTGCGAGTTGATGTTGGTGAAGATGTGATGCCAGGTTGTTGACTTATTTTACTTTTTTTTCACTTTTTACACAAAGTGAAAAAAAAGTAATAATTTTTATTTAAATAAAACTGAACAAAAATGAAAATTATGATTTCACGTGCCAATCATGGAGCTGAGTTTGAAGGATTGAGTGTAACAAGCTCTGCAAACACTTCTTAAGCTACAAAACACAACAAAAGCCTGTCGAACATCTTCTGTTTTACCCTCACAATATATTTGTGTTGTTTTTAGACTTCCTCTTGCAGCGTTACATAATGTTCACATATATGTTCACATATTTAACTGGACTCCTGTTAATTAACCACCAACAGGCTCCTTAAGAAAAACGACTCCGAATAAAATGTTCGCTGCGGAGCCGTTCGTCTGCACTCTGACGTTTGTGTGATTTTGTCCACCTGCTGTAGTTCCCTTCATGAACAGAAGCATTAAACACACCAACATGACAGGATAAAATCCCTCCTTTTTTTGGTTCCCAGACATTTTTCCACAGATTTAAAATCACTTTTTTATGTGCTTTGTTTAATCTTCAATCTTCACAACCAACAGCACAGGAAGTCAAACAAATGAACAACATACGTTTGAAGTAGTGTACATGAAAGTATATACACACATTGTTACACATAATATACACAGTGAGCGTCTGAACTGAACTTTTCCTTTGAGCTGATTTTTAAAAAGACAAGAACTTTGTGATTTGACCTAAACTTCAGAGCAGCCTCTGAAAGAAGAACCATGAAGCATTTAAACCATTTAAAGTGATGCTGAACATTCAGTTTGATCTGTGTGATGATTTCTGCTGTGAGACTCATTCAGCCGGAGCACGAGGAATGCTGTAACAAAGATCAGAATTCTTTTGTTTTACGTTGAGCTGCCACATTAACTCTTATCAGATACAAATTTAAAAAACAACATTTAAAAGAAAAGAAAATACACCACAGAACTTGTTCACGCTGCTGAGTTTCTCATTTTTGTTGCAATAATTTTCTTTCAGTTTCTGATCTCAGACAAAAAAATGGTTTGAACAGCACACGATTTCAGATAATCTGCACAGGAAGGCGTGGATCGTTCACACATGAAAACTGACTTCAAAAATACTTTTGTAACAAACAAGCTGAAGCTCGACGAAGCATTTCTGACTCTGTTTACTTCTAATAGATTAATGGAGGATTCATTAACACTTCACTAATCTCTAATTTATATATCACATCTAAAGCCTGTGTCTCATTTCATTCTGGAGTTTAAATCCAAACAGAGGGAGCTCTGTGAACATGAACGGATTTCAACTCCTTCATCGAGCTGAACTTGGCCTCATTAACTGGACGGACTTCCAGCTGGTAACAGGAAATGTACAAAAAGTTAAACTTATCTCCTTAAAGAAGTTCACATAAAACAGGTAACTGAGTGGGTTGTAAAAATCTTTAAAACACTGAAGCAGAGAAGAACAGCTGCTTGGATGAAAACAACATAAAACTCGCTCTTGCACAGTCTCGCATTCACTCTGTGATGAAGACATCTGTGTGAACCTCACGTAGAAAAGTAAAGACTGATGAAGCAACAGAAAATGCTGATTCCAAAACTCTCTGGTTCCAGCTTGTAAAACGTGAGTATTTGTGGTTTTTTTCTGATTGTCTTTTGGGTTTCAAACGCTGGTGGAGAAAGGAGGTTATCTGAATAGTTCGACGCTGAACAGTTAAAGGATTAATTGGTAATAGTCATCAGTCTAAAACCCTGATTGTGACAATATTGAATTGTTTATGATATCAGAATAATTTTGGCGAAGAAGAAGTTTTCAGTATCGTTGGAGGATGTTGTGGCACTTTGGGGACCCACTGTAACATTGATCAGAGGTGACTCAGCAGCAGAAACACTTCAAACGCAGCAGATAAATAAAAGAACAATTAAAAAAAAAAGAAGACACAAAATCAGCAACAGTGGAATCAAATATGGTTCCTCAAAAGAGCTCCAGGCTGGTGAAAGCAACAGTTTTCTACTTGATGAATTTATCATAAATACAAATTGATAACTGGTGACAGCTGATCCTGGATGGACTCCAGATTTTTTCCACTTGTGGTGTTCGTGAGTTTGTTGACAAAGACAAAAACTGCTGCATGTTTTCCACGAAGAAAAAGACAAAGTTAAAAAACTACTCTCTGAACCATTTTTTACACCTGACCTCAGTCCAATCAGCCTCCTCAACAGGTCAGCACGCCTCTTTCACATTCGACACCCTTGTTTGAACTGGTGCTTCCTGCTTCACGGTGTAAAAGCTAACTCAAGGTGACTGGTGCCTGTTGACAACAAATTAAAAAACAAACAAAAAAAAAGACACCCCACTGCACATCTGACGGAGATGCTGGAATGCACATGGAGCTCAGGACTGACCACCTCTCCCTCAGTATCCCAGGTCCAGCTGGATTTTGTGCTCAAAAATGGCGATTAGCAGCATTATGCAGAAGCCCAGCAGGATGCCGGCGTTCTGGAGGAGGAAGAAGCCCCAGTGGCTGAAGCCGTGGTCACCGGCGTCGTTGTGCAACATCTCAGGCACCTGAAAGGAGAAAGAAAAAGAGTCTGAGGCTAACAGACCCAATGCAGACAACAACAACTGCTTTCAGGATGGAAGGAAATAACAGTACTGATGATGAACAGCGAGATAATGCACTGCACATCTGCTGCAGTACCCGGTTGCACCACTAGGTGTTCAGTGATGTTGCAGTAGGAGATCAAGCAGCATCCAAGGCTGAAAATGATGAGTTAATGGGCTCACTCCCTCTTTCCAGGTCATCTTGTGCATTTTGTAAATCTTGGTCATACTGTGTTTCAGAAAGGAGGGTTATCTGGGGTATTCTCATTGGCTCGTGACTTGTCAGTCACAAGCCACGAGCCAATGAGAATATCAGCCAATAAGAGTGCAGTTTCCCACCAGACCTGCACCTTTTCATCACATGGAGGTTCAAAATGCTAAGATGGTGATGGACAAAATGCTCAGCTTGAGGCTTCAAAACAGGACTTCACAGACCAGTGGGTGACGTCGTGGTAGTTACGTCCATCTTTTCTACCATCAGTCCCCACAGACGCCCACAATAAAATGTCCAAATTTACGTGTTTACAGACTGCTGCAAATACGGTTTTGGTTCATATGGATAGTTTCCATAGAGGGTGAATCTTTTTATAACTCACGTTTAAATTGTATTAAGGTTTAAAGTTTGCATTATTAGGGGCGTGGCCTCTTTCACTGACAGGTGGATGGTGACACAGACAGCTGTAGCTGCTAGCTGTCTGCTGGGCTTCTCCTCAGCTGGAGTCCCTGAACTGGACCTCTGGACCGTGTTTGTGCTGTTCCTGCCTCTTGGAGCATTTTTAATGCAATTACCTAACAAATAATATGGATTGATGTGCAGTTAATTGTACAAACAAGTGTGATAGAAACTTTTAACAGAGATTGAATGCCTCCTTTCCTATAAGATAAGAAATGGTTAAACCGGGCTTTTGTGTGTTTTGGCCTTGAAGAGTTACTGCCTATGAAAACAGACGACTCCCTTTTGCTGGAGTCGTCTGTTGCATTTAGGCACGTAGACACGGTCAAGACGACCTGCTGAAGTTCAAACTTCAGAGGCCCGGATTCAATTCCACCCCGGAGCATTTCCTGCATGTTGTTCCCCCTGCTCTCTCTCCCTCCTTTCCTGTCTGCTCTGCTGTCCTGTCCACAATAAAGGCTAAATGCCCAAAAAAGATTCTTTTTTCTGCTGTGACATTCAGATGGTAGGGTCAGAATTTGGTGTAAACAACATGAAAGCATGGATCCATCCTCCCTTGTATCAACAGTTCAGGCTGCCGGTGGTGTAATGGTGTGGAGGAATGTTTTCTTGGCACACTTTGGACCCCTTAGTACCAGCTGAGCATCATTTAAACACCACAGCCTGCCTGAGTGTTGTTACTGACCATGACCACAGTGTACCATCTTCTGATGGCTGCTTCCAGCAGGATAACACAACATGTCACAAAGCTCAAATCATCTCAAACTGGTTTCTTGAACATCACAATGAGTTCATTGTACTCAAATGGCCTTCACAGTCACCAGATCTCAATCCAACAGAGCACCTTTGGGATGTGGTGAAACAGGAGATTCACATCATGGATGGCCACCCAACAAATGTGCACTCACAGAAAGACAGCTCCTGGTGGTTTTAAATTTTATTGCAGATTTTCCACCTCACAAGCCTGGCCAAAAACTCCATGTTCTTGTTTTGGTGAGTGAAAGTAGTTTTTTTATTTATTACTCAGCACTAATCAGCAGATATCTGAGTCTGTGCATTTCACTCTTGCAGTTTATGAATGTCTCACTAGTCAAGTAAATATGGCCACTTCTGGCTCCAAGAAACTCAAGAGGGTGAAGGTCATAAAGCTTCAATTAAGGCTTAAAAAAATGCTGATATATGTGTGGTATTTTTTTAAATATAAAACCACTAAACCAAGATAACAGCTTAATAAACAGTCCAGACTTTGTTTTAATTGTGCAGCTGTCCATTTTAGTTTTTGTGGGACCAATCACTCCACAGCAACACGCAGGAGCTCTGCTTTAGATTGTGTTTATAATTTTGTCTTCATCTGTATTTCAGGTAACTCTGTGTTTATTTTATCTGCTCTTTAAACTCTTTATGCACTCGGGGTGAACACATGGATCAAACAGGTCTGTTTTAACAGAGTGTAGTGCAGGGCGGCAGCCACAAGAGGGCGCCTCCAGCCAGCAGAAAGAAGCTCTGGCAGGAAGCAGCTGACTGTGACAGCTCACCTCTCCTGTGCTTGTTTTCTTAGAAACCTCCCATACACAGAAAAAGTGTGTGTGTGTGTGTGTGTGTGTGTGTGTGTGTGTGTGTGTGTGTGTGTGTGTGTGTGTGTGTGTGTGAGAAGAGGCCATCTGGTCCTGAAGGTCACTGATCTCTGACAGGCTCAACATCAACCTGTGAGACTTCAAACCTGAACAGGTGCTGCTGACTGACTTATTTCTCTTGAAGGAACAGCTTCTTTACAAAGATATAAGATCATCCTCCATCTTGAGAATATTTCTGACAGTATTTTTAGGATTTATGAGATGAGGTTTGTGGTCTGGTTTGGACAGAGAGCTTCTGTATTTAGTGGTAGATTCACAGGATGTTTCTGAGGAGCAGACAGACACACAACTCTCACTTAATTAACATTTAGACACCTCCTGCTGTTGAAATGATCATAGTACCTTCACCTCAGTCTGGACTCCGTATTTTGTGTCAGACAAATTTTGTGTCCCACATGTGGAACGTTTCCTTAAATTCCCCATCATTCATCCTGCTTGGATGAATCACATCCAAGACCAGCTCGTCCTCTCACCCTGTGGATCAGGATGTCAGAGTGGATGCTACCTTTTGATTGGTTGGAGGGGTA
This sequence comes from Paratilapia polleni, assembly GCA_015106735.1. Classification (NCBI taxonomy): domain Eukaryota; kingdom Metazoa; phylum Chordata; class Actinopteri; order Cichliformes; family Cichlidae; genus Paratilapia; species Paratilapia polleni. The sequence continues at coordinate 69,545 of VUQI01063397.1, read as the reverse complement.
ATGCTCACTCACCATGTCCACCAGGGCCACGTACATGAAGAGCCCGGCTGTGAGGGCGAATATCCACATGGAGATGTTCTCGGCGTAGTGTCCAATCAAAATCCCGGTGACCATGCCCAGGTAGGCCATCATGGCCGACAGCACGTTGTAAAGAATGGCCTGACGCACCGTCATGCCAGCCTTCAGGAGCACCGCAAAGTCACCTGAGAATCACAGCAAAGCATTACTTACATGTCAGAGTTTTCTGAGAGAGTTTGAATACTTTGTGACTTCTTTGCAGACAAATGAGATGTTTATTCATCTGACCTATGTGCATCTCCTAGAAGCTAAATGTAAAGTCTCATCATTCATTGTACCTGCATGATGAATGTGAATAAAACTTATGAACTAAATAAAATTGTGCCCAAGGCTAGGATACCTAAAAAATAAACATGCAATCACAGAATGGTTCAGGTTAGCAACCACTGCACAGTTCTTCTTGGCCTTCACACGTTCATCACTGCAGTTTGTGGTGTGTTTTCAGGCGGTTGGATTAGATAGTTGTGTTTCTTTGCAGAGCAGACACAACTCTACAACACTGCATGATTTGTTCCTGGTCAACATCACTTTCCTTAAATCATTTGCAAACAACAGATCATGATCCGCTTTGAGGGACAAGCACTCTGCTCTGCCAGACTTTTGATCAGTCTTTTAATGTAGTGTTACTCATTCAGACGACATCCAGGATATTTCAAGCTGTGCACTGCATGATGTTTTCCTTTGAGGTCAAGGAAAAATGGTTAGGAAAAGGAGATGGGAGGTAATTTTTTTTTGGACTATTCGAATGTACCCAGATGTGCTCTGGATCTCCTCCAGTGTGTCAAAGTGGAAGGCCCCTATTGGTGGAACACCACTAGAAAAGATCCAGTGTGTTCACGGACTGTTTCACTCCCTGATGAAGGCTTGTGTGCCGAGTTTTAGGTTATATGTAACCAGGGCGTGAGAATAAAGGCATTTTAAATTTTATATGTAAAGAGAGCGATTGGAGTTTTTTGATATTTTAGTTGAAGTTAACAGATGTTTAAAAGTTAAAAACGTTAAAGAGGTCAGATTTGATAAAATTCTTTCAAAACCCCATTTCTATATATTCCACTGCAATAACAAAGTACTTTATGTTAAGTGTAACTAAGGCTCACAGAGAAAATGCACCACTGAGATACGATGAAAAAGTCTTACCCAGCTCATGAGGCAGCTCGTGACAGAAAACAGCCACAGAGGTGCTGAGACCGCTGGACAGACCCTCGGTGAACGCAGCACCTGCACAAAGAAAAGTCACCATCAGCAACACTGCTGAAAATACATTTCTTACATTTTACAGGTTTCTGTAAGCGTGGAAGCATTCGCATACATTAAGAAACATGCAGGACATGCTCATGTTTGCTAATTTTACCACCAGAGTTGCAGCTGATGTTGATATGCAGTATTATAGGTTAATGTCTCATATTCATGTGAACCTGACAAATGATTAAAATCAAGAAGAATCTTCATTATTGTCAGTTTAAATCCTCCTCATCAATCCCACAGTGTGAAATATTCACAGACAGTTACATTTCTTAATGAGTGTGTAGTTTTTGACCATTTCTGCACCTCAGATTCCTTCATTAAACACGCAGCAGCATGCTTCTTGGTTACATGCTGGGAGGAGGTGGAGGCGTTCCTGAGTGCTTTTCCATTTGCTCCTTCAGTCCAATGACGGGTGTCAGTAAGTGGGCTCAGGTGTGGTCAATGTGGTGATTTCAGTGCAGCTGGTGACACTAAATCCTGACAGGATTTCTGAGGCTTTTTAAACAGTTTAATGGCAGACACAAACATGTGCCCCATTTTTAAGGTAAGTACCAGAGTCAGTCTGAGACAACATAATTGCTTAACCAGCAAATTAGTTCTGTAGCCAAATATTCGACTGATTTGTTGTTGAGTGGTCACTTCTTGTGCTGACATTAAAAACCTTCCTCAGACTTCCTCGGTACTTACCGCTTTTATTTTGTCTCTTTGAATTCTGAAACCAAACAGCACCATGTTTAGTCAAGTTAAACCAATCCTGCTGAGCCCGTTTTAAATGAACTGGCATCTGATTGGTTAGGAATCCTTCAGTCTGTCGTTTGTTGTTAAATGACTTCTAGACATTAAGCTGAAGCTAAAGAGGAAGTGAAGACATCAGTCAGTGTGTTTAGAGGTGAAACTTGAGGTTTTCACATGCTGATGTCTGCCAGATCACGGGTTGTGACCGTTCTACTCACCAATGGCGAGGCCGTCGCTGAAGTTGTGCAGTCCATCTCCCATGATGACCATCCAGGCGAGCGTGGCCACGCCGGCCTGCTGGAAGTGCTGCTCCGAGTAGGAGTGGGAGTGGCTGTGCGGGTGGTGGTTCTGGGAGTGGTGGTGGTGCAGGATGTGGTGGTAGTCGTGGTGGTGGTGGTGCATGCTGTCTGTCTGGCCCACAGTGTCATGGAAGTGGGAGTGGCATTTGTTCTCGCAGTCCTCGTCGGTGTAGCCGGCAGCGGCCCCCGACGTTCGCCCGTAAGCCTGAGGCGAGACGATGCACACCTGCGGCGCCAGCATCACCTGCTCCTCCTCCGCCACGCTGCTGCCGTGCAGGCTGCTCGAGTGGTCGCCAAATGTGCTGGCGCCGTTCGTCTCCACATCTGGAGACAGAAAATAGAGAGTTGGTTAGTTTAGGCAGGCCATGAGGTCAGTTTCTGCACATGCTCTTTATGAATTAACAGATGTTGTGCCTGTTGTCACTGATTCTTGCTCTGTTCTGTATGGGGGGTTCTAGCTGCTGCTCTCACTGCCTTACTGGCAGTTTACTCTCGCCGCTGTCGCCCTTGCCAATGCGGTGCACACCAAAAGTGACATTACAAGTTGGACACACGAGTGTACAAGAGGGTCGGTCTTTGCAGCACTTTCAATGACATATAAATACAGGAGCTCAGAGGGAGAAGCTGCAGCAGCTGGAAAGGATGAGACTTCCTGCAAAAAACTGAGAAAAAACCTCTTCAGTCGCCTCGTTTCTGTTTCAGCTTCTCCTACTTTTTTATTCCAGCACTCACACTGTGCTTTTTCTGTTATAAGGAGAAGACTGCAGCAAGCAGTCCAGCAAGGCTCAAGCACCAGTTACAGGGGTGTGTTCATGTCACAGTTTGTGCAAGCAGTGACCAACATGTCAAACACAACTGCAACTTTGTGTTGTCACTACAAGTCATTTCCAACAGAAACGGCAAACTGACCCTTGACAGTTGACACGAAGCCACGGGCGTGACCCAGGACAAACCAGGTCTGTTAAGCTGGCCTCAGCTCTCCAAGGACGAGGTGTAACATCAACCAATGATAAGCTTCCACATTCATGGACACACCCAAGCTGATGAGAACTACACGGTGCCTTACTCAGTGGTAGCTTAATCGACCATTTTATAACTTTGTGGCTCCTAGAATCAAGGTTTAAGTCGTACAACTATACAAACAAATCTCCATTATTCAGTATCTAATTAATCACCCTTCCTCTTCACCACTGGACATTTACAAGTCTTTAGATTTATCTCCCAGTGACAAGCTGCAGCCGACCAGAGGTGGCACCTCTGAACATTATCCTGCTGGATCTCACGTACCATTCCTGTAAGACTTTAGGATATCAAATCTAAATTGATAATTGTAAAAGGTATTATTCCCTGTTTGTGTTTCCTATTAAAGTATTTAAAAGTAAAGATCCATTTTCCTGCAGCTTTCCCCTCTTTCCTCAAAGCCCCTCCCACCAGAGGAGATCAGCTTAGTTCTGGCTTCACACAGGATTCAAACATCACCCTCCCTGGTAAAAGCCCCATCTTACTTTGAACGCAGACTTTTTTGATCTTTAAACTAGTCACCTTGCCGGGTCTGAAATTACCCGTGCTTGGATAAAGTCTTCATTACAGGCCAAATTTCCAAAAGAAAGACATGCAGGACTCCAGAACAGAACACTGAAAGCATATTTTTGCACAGTGTTTCTGACTCACATACTGCTGCTCGTTTGAAATGAAAGGCAGAAACATGTCTCAGTTCTGCTGTTATTAATGCTCGACTCAGACTCAGCTTTACTCTGTCAAACCCAACTCCACCTCCACCAGCTTCACCTGGTTTCAGTCTCAGCTTCACCTTTAGGGCCAGATTTACTAAACAGGGCAAAATAGCATGCGAGTGCAATCTCCAAATAGTGCTGATAAGTGTGGTTAGTTTTATGGGTGATTTATAAATGTTGTGCTATTTTCTGAACACATGCGCAATCCCTTCATTTCAATATGACACGCCCAATCTGCAATTTAGCACAAAAAATAAAACTTTTTTGTGGCGTTACATATCAGCGCAATTAGCAGTAAATTACTTGTCGCAAACGTTAGTAAATCAGTTTGTGCGCTTGATTTAAATATTCTCCTCCCTATATTTTGCACCTTGAGAAAGGAACTCCCAGAAATACATATGCAAGAGGGTCAGTTGCAAAAATCTCTGAGTTCCCACCTCTTAAATGCAATCTTGTTACTGCGCTCTCTTTGTAAATACCCACAGTTCCCAGTTAGTCTGCGTTAGTAAATCTGCCCCTTAAAGTCAAATCCTCAGACATTCTGAACAAAAAGTGAAATCATTAACGACCTTTTGCATCATGTTGTCTCTCACCTTCACTTGGCTTCATGCTGTTCTCCTCCAGAGCGGGCTGCTTCTCTGGATCCGCTTTGTCCTTCTGATCCCACTTCTTCTGGATCTGTGTGGAGGTGACATGTTTTCAGTTCACACAAACTCATCAACAGCAGCACCACACAAAACAAGAAGTTTACAGATTTTTTTACAGCACCCTGGAGGGCTGTGATGTTTGTTACAAGTAAGATTGTAGTTATAAGAACAAACCAAGTCAGTGAAACTGATGTTTTCTGTTCTGTGAATTTTCTGTACTTTTGGTTGTTGCCATCTACTATTTCCTTATTGAGATCTCCATCAGGTGCTACCACAGCAACAACTATTCTCCCCGAGTCAACAGATTTAAAAAATTACATGAGATCTAAACATGACACTTCAGTCAGTCAACAAGCAGACTGAGAAAAAACAATGAGATGAGAAATAAAGAGTTCCTTCAAGTTCCAACAGCAAACAATCGGACAATAAAACCATCAACGTGTCGTGTATCAAACTAAAATTTAATCCGGCTCACCTGTTTAAAAACATTTTGGCACACAAACTTGTAGCTGTGCAAACGCCAAATTACACAGAGTGGCACAAATAACTATCACAGAAATGCACATTAAAGGAACGTTAATGCTGAAGGGGGCGGCTGAGTACATCTTTCCTGGGTGTAAAGAGAGGACGGAGCATCGATTTTCTGTGATGTTTTCAAAGAACAGAATTTGCATCGTTATTTTAAAAGCAAATACCAGCAGCGGCGTTGAGCCATGAAGGGGGAAGTCACTGAACTGAAAAGAGGCGACTACAGCAAAACATGTTCCTTTGAGCCAAACCTCAAAGTGTTTAATCTGAGTCAGGGATTTTCTGAAAAACTGAAAAAGTTCATTTCAAATTTTTAGGTGTTTGTGTTCATCCAATTTCATGGCAGAAGGCTGGGCCATGTGCTGCATTTAAACTACAAGATCAAAGAGCTTTTTAATAAAATCTCCCACACATCCACTGAGCTGTCATGTTTGTGAGATGAAGAGATACGTGCACGGCCCAAGAAAGGATTCTTGTCTTTGCTTTGACATCAGGATGTTTGGTCTTATATTCCAGTAGCTTTCATATTGAGGTTTGTCAAACAGGTTGTTGTGAGTTGGCTGTGAGGAAGTCTGCCTGCTACACTGTAACCGTATGATGGACAGGCAAATCTTTTCCTTTACTTTCTGATGATTTGTTGAGGGCCATGTCTGGCCTTTGATGCGACTCTCAGTCCCAGTGTGTAGAAGATACACCCTATATCCTCTACTAATCAATCAGTTTAACTTATAGGTCTTCAGTTCAAAAATCAATTTGTCTGTGCATTTATGACAACAGGAAGCAGGAGTTTTAAAATGTTGTTCTGACTGCTTCAATCTTTTCATGACCCAGACATGTTACAGAAACTCATCAGTCTCTGACCTTCTGCTTCTTCTCCTTGTACATTTTTCCCAGCGTCAGGAAGTGCTCAATGAGAAACATGAAGTAGACTCCACTCAGAGCGGTCAGGCCCTTCCACACCGCGTCCAGGTTTTCTTCTCGCTCGTCGTGGTGGTGGTGCCCCGTCATCACTGCGTCCTCGTTGTGGTGATGGTGGCCTCCCTGAGACTGGTTAGACAACATCAGTTTAGCATAAAGACTTGAAACAGGGGGAGTAACAAGTTCTTTCATTGAAAATTAAATGTACAGTACAACAACATGTGCATGAAGTAAACAGGTCTGAAAACTTTGAGAAGCATTCAAACACTGGAGGTAAATATTTAGACAAAAAGCACTCTTGTGTCTGTAACATGAAGCCACTGCCAGCAGCTCCTCAGCAAAGCTTAGCATGAAATCTGTTTAGTAACTTTTACAGTTCGATTGACGCGATGAAACTCCTGATTATCAGGACAAAAGAACGTAAACAGGAAGTCAGGAAGTGTTGCACAGGTTAGAAAACTCATCATGACCCTGGACCTGCCTTTCCAGAGCCAAAATATCAGCAAAGTTAAAAGTGGATTAAATCATTTAAGAAATACCGTGATGTTAAGAAGCTTTTTATCTGAGAAAAAAGCCCAAAAACCTGCTCATGATTTTATTTACAGTCTGCTGCACGACAGTAAAAATATGCCACATAAATACAGTTTTCTTCTTGAATCAGTACAGCCTTCGCTCTCAGGATATTTCACAAATGTTCAGAATCAGAATTTTAAAAAAGCAATGACTGGGAAATTAGTACTCTCTGTTTATTTGATTGCTCCTAAAGTTGCACTGAAACTCATTTGAAGTTGTACCTGTTTTGAACTTTTATTGCCTATAATCTTGATATCTTTATTTCTCCAGGTAAAAAGGCTGTTACCTGGAGAAATAAAGGATTATGATGATAATAATAATTAGAGATGCATCAATCGATTGGCTGTTGATCAGAATCAGCTCTGGTTCAAACAGGAACAAACACGATCCACCTGCCAGTTTACAGATTAAAATATCTTGTTTAATGCAGAAAATGCAAAGTGTAGAATTTGCACATTTTGGTTTTGCAGCATGCCAAAGAGTCAAATATTATTAAAGACAGGACATTAAACAGAGTTCATTAGGAAGGTATTTTGGTTTTCAGTTTTAGGAGTCGGATAGATGGCGGGGGGATTTTTAATGTACAAATATTTCCCATCTGAGCTTTCCCACCGGACATCTGTCTCGCTCACAGCGGTTATCATCGCACGTCACTTCATCTCATTGTTGCTAAGTTTAGATTTAGACCCCTTTAGCAAATTTTCAAAATAAACTGAAAAAAAATCTATGCACAGTATCCTACTGCTTAGTAACGTCGTTCTCTCATCGCTCTCTGTGTTCAATGGGTGAGAAAGTGCAGAGAGAGAAAAAAAATAAGACCCCCCACCCCCCACACACACACACTTGCTTGGCAAAGTTTTGATTATTTACTACCGATCACCACCAAAGCACCCAAATCCCTGAAACTGTATTTGGAACAAGCCTACAGACCACATATGTTACTTTAAGACTGAATCTGACGCTCAGATTACACACTTCAGGTTTCATATGTGAACAAAATCAGCTGAAAATGCTTTTTAAATCCAGGTTCTGTACAAAGACACCTTAGAATCAAACCTGTAAAGTGTGAAAACAGCCACTTTAAACCTAACAGGACCAAGACATCCTGTGCGTGAGGTGGCTGCGCTCTGCCGTGACTCACGTGGGGGATGAGGTGCAGGAAGGCATCGCCGCTCAGCGTGCCCACAGCCAGCGCCACCAGGAAGCTGAGGAGGAACTTGAAGAAAACTCTGTTCATGAGCGGGATGAGGACGACGCCGAGCAGAGAGAGCAGACTGATGATGGTGATGGAGAGGAAGCCGCCGACCCACGCTGCAACACAAACACCCTGCTTCAGAAATATCATTTAAAAACCTGCTGACAGAAACACGCATGATTATGATCAGTTACGACTGTTTTTTGGCACTTTATGGTTTCAGGTTTTGTTCTGGAGACTTGTTTAGATAGATTGCACCTTCTTGTATTCTGCCTCACTCATCTGATCTTCTCCTATGTGGTGTCCCTCAAGGCTCAATCCTTCTTACCATTGCTACGCTGATGATACACAGCTGTACTTTTCTAAAAACTCAAACAGCCTCTCTGACCTCAGTGAATGCTTCATTACTATTACTACTGTCAGCCAATATCCTTTGGTACAAACTTAACATTATATAACATAACATTATTTTATCGTCAATGAAAAGCAACGCTGTGACCCTGAGATTAAATTTCCTCCTTGTTATTAAATTCCTGGCTGTCATTCAGGACATTTGATGCTCTCATAATTCCCACCATCTGGTCACTGCACAAACAGACCAGGGTTCTCTTGGAGAGAAGGTTTTTAATGATTTTTGTGCAGAGGAATGTTACAGTAACATATGTTGTCACCACGGCAAACCATTTGAGACCCACTTTATCCAGATTAGCAGGCTGTCCACCGAGGAGCGATTTAGCACCTCTGGAAATTCTTGAAAAACTCGGCTTACCAAATTATCACATCAAATGTCTTCAGAAACACATTTCAGTAAACTGTTTTCATCATGTAAGATCATGTTTGTAACCGAGTGCCTGAATGAGGCATTCATCCAATCAGGTGCACAGGTGCAACTCAGTGTTTGCGTGAATGTAGGAGGATCCCTAAATCACACCCCGTGGACACACTGCTCACGAGTCACATTAAACTTACCTGTTGTGATGTTTTTGCTGTTCTCTCCACCCGTGCGCTCACCGTGGTCATGGTCTGAGTGGTTGTGGTCTCCTTGGTGACCGTGAGCATGCTTATGATGTTTATGCTCT
>VUQI01063397.1:34509-58537 GCA_015106735.1 Paratilapia polleni | reverse complement strand
GGGGGGGGGGGGGGGGGAGGGGGGGGGGGGGGGGGGGGGGGGGGGCACAAAAAATTAACAACTGAACTCATTCAGAAAAGAGATTTAAAAACATTAAAGTTCAGTCAGGACCAACAGTCATAAGAAAATCTACATTTCATTAGTAATTTATATTTGGCGGCATGACTCTCTTCAGGGACCTCCCCGCCCTTCAACGGCATAAAAAACAGCAGCAAAGACAACAGAGACGACACTAACTCAGAAACAGCGAGAGAAGAAGGAGCTCGGGTGGAGATGGGTTGCAAAGTGGCTTGAAGATACAGAAGAAACCCAGGGTAGGCTAAAGCAGCTTGAATATGATAAGAGATTTGAGCTGTCAGTGAGATGAGATGATCTGCTGGGATTGCAGCTGCGCCAGAAACCAGTGTCGTACCTCTGAACTGTTCAGGCTGTGATTGTGGTGATGGTGATGATCCTGGTCGTGTTCGTGTTCATGGTCGTGGTCGTGATCGTGATCGTGATCATCCCCCCAGCTGACTGCAGTTGTCTCAGTCTGGCTCTCAGCGACGTGTCTGGCAGCAGTGGCCCTGGTGGTTTCCTCCTCTGCAGGACTCGGTCGGTCCAGGCTGCCACCTTGCAGTTTCACCACCAGCTGAGCGCTGTCTGTCGCTGTGGTGCCCACCTCCTGAGCCGCCACCGGCACTGTGGTTTTCTTGTCGTAGAGGTTTAGGTGACTATCTGGATCCTCACTTTTCTTCCCCAACACACTGCCCTGGTTGTCAGGGGTCTCTGGAAACTTAATGGGCTGTAACGCTTCTCCGTGGGCGTGTTTCTGGTGATGCGAGTTGTTGACATGGGGATGGTGGTGATGGTGGAGGCCTTTGTGATGGTGGTGGTGGTGTTGATGGTGTTCTGGTTGCTCGTGATGCTGCCCCATAGCAGTCCTGTTGCGTTCCAGCCCGATACTCTGAAGGAGACGCTTTAACCCGGCCGGAGAGATAGTGCCGTTTTCTCCGTATCTGTCAGATTTAATAAAACACATCAATTAAATGTGGCGCAGTAACGGGGAGTCTGCAAGATCTTTTTAAAGACCAATTTCATGTGAATTAAGACCACAGAAAGTGAAGCCAACACAGAAGTGGCTAAAACTTGCATTCTTTCTACAGGCCAGCAGAAGGCGATGCCGCTGGATGCAAAAAGACATTTGGTTGTATAGAAGTCTGTGGGAAGACAGCCCTCGGCCCCCTTAATCTAAGATAGCGAACTCAGTAAATGCTTTTCTGATGGTCTTGCTAGCTGCAGGTCATAGTGAATAAACATGAAGATGGTGATGGTGAAAACACTCAGCCCTAGGCGTCATAACAGGTGACGTCACAGTGGCTACCCCCATCTTTTATACCTTGTGGTTAAGATGAGTGTTTTCCACGTCAGTGAAATTTAGAACAAAGTTTAAGAAACAGAACTAAAGCAAACCAAAAGAAAAATGACAGTTTCCCCTAATTTCCCCTCAATGAAGCACAAGCTTCATACACTTAAAAGTAAATCAACATGACTTTTGGCTTCACACAGGATTCAAACCCCACTCTCCCAGGTCAAAATGCACCATCATATTATTCGTGCTGTTCAGTGATGTGTTGCTAATTTAATCTAACAATGAATAATAACTGCAAGTTTGAATAAATATGTTAACTAAATGTTACAAGAACAGCCTGCTAATATGTGGAAATGACACACTATGGTAATTGCTCCTGTCCTGATTTACCTCACAGAAAACCGGAGTAGCTGATAGCTTTAAACCTTCTGTTTCTGATTCAAACTCAAACCCATTAAAACTAGAATTACAAAATAAAATCCTAAATAATCAATCAAAGCAGAAGTAGAAAAACAACTCCAGTGTTCTATGAGGTAAAACTGGTTTAGTGAGTGGAGTCTGGTGGAGACTAACAGTTTCACTTCCTCGTTGTAAAGAGCTGTCTGAATGCACATAAAGCAAAGAAAATGTTCTAAATGTAGCATCAGATTAAGCCCATCTGGGCTCTTACGTGTAAAATCCACGTCCACAGCAGCACATGAATCTGGGCTGTGTGTCGTGGCCTACTGCCACCTATTGTAGGTAACAACACTGACTGTGGGGCGATGGTTTTACTCAGTTGTAGTCTCCTGACCAACAAACCAGCTGCTGGAGTGGCTCTATCCCTCTGACTTACTGCCAGGAGCTCACCTGTTGAACAGAGCCTCCAGATGTTCCCTCCGGCTCTGCTCGGCCCTCCGCGCGTCGACGATAGATGACAGTAACCGCGCCGCGCCGTTCGCCTCCATCGTGGATGGGCCGCAGTCTGTACCACCACCTCCCGAGCCGTCACTCACGGAGAAGAAAAACATCAACGCCAGGACGGCTGCACTCATCTCCTCTTTCAAACAGATCTTCAAACAGACCTAAAAATGACAAACACTAATACTGAAAGACCTTAAAGTGCAGCCATTCTGCTCATTTCGAGCTCCATTTTTATTCTTGGACTAGAGCAGCTTTGCATGATTCACAGCTCAAATTATCCTTATGCGTCTTATTCTGAGCCTTGATGCAGGCCCTCAGGTCATCCTCTGTCTGAAACAAGTTGTTTTTAGCTCCTCCCCCTCAAAGCCAACATTCTTCTGATTGGCTGCTCCTCGTACACAGAAGATCTAAACAGTAGGTGGGTGGGGATTCTGCGCCTGAGATGACCATATAAAGATATCCCCTTTCTATGACATCACAAAGGTCCAAAAGCAGAAAAAAGCTGTGTGAAACTGAGCATTTAGAGCAGTCTGAAACCTGAGCTTTTGTCATGCAGGGATTACTTTTACATACAGCGATAATAAGAAACTTGTTTAATATAAACATGCACCAATGGAACAGGATATATGTATATGGCAGGAAATAAGGAAAAGCAGAATAAGATTCTCTAGGAGCTGCAGAAATCCTTGCAAACACTTGGTGGGTATAAAGACAGAAATAGGGATAGACAATTCTGATGATTGACCAATGACAAAAAATTACACAGAAGAGGCGTATATATCTTTTATAGACAAAGCAATACAGTTGAGGAGATCATTTTGGGTTCTGGTACTTTACTCTTTGTTGACATCATTTACCCTACAATGAACATGGGGTTCATTCACCAGTTTTTCTTTAAAGGGAATGAATAACAAACAAAAATAGATGCTATTTAGTCACAGGCCTGATCACTTTATTAGCATTGGATCATGAACAAAAAAATAAACTCCAGTGTGCTAATGTATTTCCAAATCATTTGTTACCTGAAGGATCTTTAATCCTTCCTACAGACGAGGATGCTTTAACAGCTCCACGGGGGTATCAGGGAACAGAAGAAGGAATTATCATACCATACTGCAGACGTATGTACCGCGGTTTTGGTCTCACTTTCAGAATTTTTCCACCCTTACCAGTTATTAATAAAAATAACCCCAGCTGAACAGTTCAACATCATTAATCAAAAGCATGACGTAAACATAAAACTTCAGAATAAATGGTGATTTTAGCCACTTTTCATACCTCATTAAGTGGATTTGTTTCCAAAAAAAACAAACAAAAAACAGCCTAGCAAAAATCTGTGGACTCAGGTTTACACTAGACAAATAACAAATAAAATAAATCAACTCTTTAAATCTTCAAAGCCACAAAAGTCCAGCCACAGCATACTGATGAACCACGTACCTGCAGTAACAAACTGAGTAATTTCCTAAAGCCTAAAAGTGACGCCATCTTCAAATACAGTCAGATAAAAAATAGTCAGAGAAAGTCCCCAGCTTACGTAGAATGATCAGTCATTCCCACTGAATAACTGTTTAAACGACTCATGGTTTGAGCTCCAGCTTCACTAAAAACTGAGACGGTGACTCTGCTTGTTCTGAACGCCAGAACAAGCTGCTTGTTCCCTTTGGTTTACTGAGGCCAAAGGGAATTCTGTGTGCTTTCACTCGGCTTTTGTGTTTTCCTTCAGGACTAAAAATGTAATGTTTACTAAATCATCACTGCTGAACGTGTCCTTAAATGGTTCCTTTGAATGTTACCACTGCAAACATTTACAAGTACTTCCTTATAAGTTAAAGTCTTGTAATGGAGTACAATTTGAACAGATCTGACAGCTAAAACAAATGAATTACACAATGGAAACGTGATTACAGAGCAGGTGTTAATTCAGAATGTAGATTACTATAAAAACCCCACTTATTCAATAAATCCTATTAAACACTGGCAGCCAGCTAAGCTCACAGTTCCAGCCCACGGCGGTGTTTATAACATGACAGATGGGAACTGCACAAAAGATGAGATCACTGAGGAGAAAACGGTTTCCTGTAAGCCGAACTAAAAAGCAGCTTATAACCAATTTATTCACACTAAGTTGACAATATTCGTCCTTTGGCAGGAACAGAAAAGTTAAAATTTGAGGTTTTCTGAATGGAATTTGGCTTGCCGTTTGAGGATGCTGGTTTGAAAAATTAGGAAGTACGCTTAAAATAGCAAACAGATTATATTAGTATTAATGGATATGAGTGTGTGGCGTTTAATTTTAACAATGAGTAACAATAACACTCGCAGAGCTGCTCACCTCCTCCGTTTTAAACCATGAATTAGCCGGTTAGCCACCCTGTTAGCCGCGGTTAGTTCGTTAAATTTCTCGGATGCTGAAAGATGGCATCTGCCAGGTCACTGCGGCCCAGGCTCGGGCCTTGTGCTGCCGAGGCTTGGCCGCTCAAACTAAGCTAATATAACATATAAAATCCATCTCCGGCGGTACGAGCAGCTACGTGTGGCTGCATTTGACCTGAAACACGCACACACTGGAGGTAAACAGTAACACGTTGGGTTTGTGCGCTCTGCACCCTGCACCAGCCGTGTGCCGTGTGCACAAAGACGACAACCCGGAAACTCAATATTAGCCGCTGCCGCCGCCGTGCGGAGCGGACCAGAGCGGGCGTGCTGTGTCTCCAGCCGGCCACAAAGATGTTTTAAACGAGCCTTTAAATGACGGAAACCACCTACAGTGAACCGGTGTGCCGCGTTTTGTCCTCAGTGGTGGATGAATGAGAGCTTCACGGTGCCGCTCAGTCCTCTTCAGTCCGGTAACAACGGCTGATGGTGCGGTGCCTTCAAGGGCTGCCGGAAATCTGAGTACACAGCAAACGGAGCAGAAGGAGGGAAAAGAGGTGATCAGCATAATGAGGAAGCTGAACACTTTATCACCAAAAAATAATATGCTTAGTGTTTTTGAATGCGTTATAAAAATAATAATGGTACACAAAAAATAGTGTAGACAAAATAAACTTCAAAGTTTTAAACAATTAAGTTCAAAATTTAGATATAAACGCACAAACATAAAAAGAAAAGGAAAGCTTGGCCACATTTTTTTATCAGAAGACAAATTTGATCAATAGCCTGATGGATGTAGCCATCGATATGTCAGCCATTGGATTAAAAAAAATACTGTAAAATTTAAAACATTTTTTTTGGGCACTTCAGCTTCACCTCGGAGTGGAGTGGAGGTTTCCACTTGGTGTGACTGTCCAGGTTTGATGACAAACACCAATTAACCAATGAAATTGTCACTTCCCACAGCTGAACTTTTTCTGTTTTTTATGTCATGTTGCCTTCCTGTTTTTCCTCTGTGAACCTTTAACTCTTTCCCCCATAAAGACAACATTTGGCAACCTCCCCAGTGCCCTTAATGACAAGTTTTGACACATCAGTATATAATCAATAAAGACGTGGATGGACGACCATTAGAATAGGTTCCAGGTTTTTCCAAGGGTAGCCCTAGTAAGCTATATAGGCAGAGACCACACTCACTAACTTCTGATGCATACCCAGTCATTTTGTTCTGGAAGCAGGCCTGAAATATGACAGGAACCGCTCAGTTCAGAAAAGAGAAACAAGGGTTACTCCTAGTAGGCGTCCAAGGGGGAAAGAGTTAAAGCTGCAGCAGCTGCCTCAGACAGACTCTTACCGGTGTAGATGAAAAGGTTTGTTTTCAGCAGATATGGAGCATATGCACAATACATGCAGGGTATAAAACAGTTTCCAAACTAAATGCAAACTCTATAAACCTTCATACCTAAATACTGCAGAGTGATTCATTTTAATTGGGACTCACTTTGATCCAAGAAGCAGGAATAGGAAGCTTGCAGTGATTTTTGGCACCACACAGAGCAATGCACACTTTTATTACCAACACATCAGACTACTGTAATTATCTTCTTCCTGAGGAACACAACAAATCTGCTCCAGTTCATCCAGAATTCTGCTGCGTGGATGTCGACTGAGACCAGCCCGCCTGTGTTTGAAGTCTTACGCTGTCTGCCTTTTATCGTTCACGCTGATTTATAAATTCTTTATAAAGCCTTACACAGTTCTGCACCCCACAGTCTGTGAGGAATGCTTTTATACGTTTATGACTTTGATGGCTTGATGCTTTTATTGCACGTTTCTTTTTGATTTATATTTTATTGTTTTATTGTAATCCATTTTATACATTTATCTCACCATTTCTTTCTCTTTAACAGTTCTATTATTTAAGTAATTCTTCTAAAATAGGTTTCATTAACCCTTTCCAACCTGGAGGTCTCTGTATGAGGACCAGGTCACCTTTTCTGCTGCTGTGATTGAAAGTGATGCAGCTTTGTTGTGCTTCATGACCAAATGTGATAACATAGCTGTTGTTATTCTAAGATTAAGGCCTTGATTAAAGCATTTCCTCTTTGGCTTTTAAACCACAGTGAATTTTGATCTTCGCATTTACTTCTGTTGATTTATTGTTTTATTATAATAGTTTTGCTCTTTTAGCTCAGGGATCACAAACCTGCATGCAGCCCTTTTGCCCATCTCCAGTGGCTCCTTGTGGCTATGACGGGGCACAGGAAGGTGTTCACAGATGGTCCTTTATTAAAATATCAGTGCATCTACTCTCAAACTTCAAAAACAAAACCGAGGTAATTTTAAAAATGACTGTCACCTTCATTATAAGGGTCAAATATGTCTCTGGCTCCAGATATTTGGGTAAAAAAATGAATGAAAAATGGCTCTAAAAGTTTATGTATAAGTCTTATATGTCTCATAAGATGATTTGTTCATGGATGTGGCCCCTTTACATGTTTCTCGTACTACATCTTTACTTCATATGATTCATTCTGATATTTATATTGTATG
The DNA here is from genome assembly GCA_015106735.1 of Paratilapia polleni. Classification (NCBI taxonomy): domain Eukaryota; kingdom Metazoa; phylum Chordata; class Actinopteri; order Cichliformes; family Cichlidae; genus Paratilapia; species Paratilapia polleni. The sequence continues at coordinate 51,354 of VUQI01063397.1, read as the reverse complement.
AGAAACATGGGCCATTATTACTAGCTGCCTGCATCGGCACACCTGTCACTTAAAGCAGCCATGCATCTTATTTTAAGCCTTCATACATTTGAATCCAGTGACTTCTACAATAAATCACCCCCTGTACAGTTGTTATGAAGGAGGAAATTATCCATAGAGACCAAAACTTTTTTTGTGGCAGGCTGTAAACATGTTTATTTCTGCTGTAAAGCTGAACATTTTAAGATGGGAGTCTGTGGGGATTCACTCACTTTTGGAGCCAGCCTCAAGTGGACATTAGAGGAACTGCAGTTTTTGCCACAGTAGTATTAAGGAGGTTTGAAACGGCATTATTCCCTTCATGATATTTGCAGAATATGTATTTTTTCATAAAATCCTGGCTCCATCCCAGAGAAGCTCAGAGGAAAAGTTTCCATGCAGCACTTGAATGCCTCAGAGGGGATCTGCAGCAGTCTGAGGGAGGATGGCTGCGCACAACATGTGACTGAGCTTTGGCAGCATGTGACAGCTCTGTCCTGTCCAGGTCTGTGTCTGAAGGCGGGGAGGACGAAGAGGATTAATGAGGAAAGTGTCCACATCGGTTTGGTTTCTCAGAGAGCTCTTTAGGGGACAGGAAGGAAGATTTATCATGACTGGTCCTTTGTGGTTTCACACCAGTGAGAAACCAGTGAAAAAGTGAATGAATTATTTCTATCTTCAGTGTAAAAGTAATATTCCCGTGGTGTCTGATGACGCTGCTGCTCCTCAGCACAGACTCGTAAAATCTCACAGCTCCACGCAGACACAAACTACTGAAAGAGGCATACAACACGTATAAATGAGAGTTTTGTGTCTTTCTGTCATTCTGCATCATGTACTGGGTCTTTTCATTCACTTTGTGCCTTCTTCTTGTTATTGTGTTACATCTTTGCAGAGCTTTTGAGTTTCTACAGTGATATTGCATCAATTAATTTTGCATCAAATCAATTTTGCATTTGTTTGTTTCTCTTTGCAGTGCTTTGTCTCTGTAGTGCTTTTGTATAAATTTGTTGGTTTGTGTCTTTTTGTCTTCCTTTGGATCATTTTGAATCTTTTGTGTGTCTTTGCAGCCCTTTTGTAGCTGTTTTGCATCTGTTTGGATTCAGCTCATGTCTCTCTTTAGTTTTATTCTTTCCTTTTTGTGTCATTTGCAGGCCTCTGCTCTCATATTGCAGCTCATTGAAGTTGTTACTTCACTGCTTTTTAGTTGTTTTGCTTCTGATTGTGTTGATCGTGTGTATCTTGTTGTAGGTTCTGTCTCTCTGTGGTCAGTTTTCATTGATCATTCTCTGTATTTCTTAGTATCTTTGTGTCTCTTGTAATTTGTTTGCAGCTCTTTACAGGTACAGCTTCTTGTCCTTGTTTTATGTTGCTTCTCTTTAAACTCCTGAGCAGTCGGTGTCTGGTTTAGTAACCCTTCTGCAGCCTGTGGTGAACAAACACACCTGTCACTGATCTTTGCTTCTCATTTCCAGACTGGAAAAATCCTGCAGCTGTGACCTGTTTTTCCGTGACCACAGAAAGGTTCTTGTAACATCGTATGTGTATGCAGTGTCTAGTTTTGAAGAGTAAAATACTGTTGCCACAGCTCTGCTGTTCAGGTTTCATTTCTGTGTGAAATGTTTGTGGCTCAGAGTCTCATGTTTTGCACAGAGATAACAGAAGATCAGCTGGGAAAGGCTCCGGTCTCAGAGGAAATAACTCCCCACTGAGCTGAAAACTGAGCTCAGATGGATCCTAACAATCACCTGCCACCCATTTTCTGTATCCCAACCCTCCCTCAACACAAACAGTGGTTCAGATATTCTGCCTTCATCTGATCTTTGTTGCTGCAGTAAAAGAAGCAGGGACGGACTGAAGACGGCTTCTGTTTGTGATGTAAACCAAAAGGCAAATGCTTTATTGGTTCCTGAAGGTTCGGTGTTAAGAGTGTAATATTTACCAGGGTTTATGTTAATGTGACCTGGGCAGGTGAGACACTTAGGGAAATTAGTGGGAAATTCAGGCTGTAGAAGAATAGAAGGTAAATAACTTAAAATGATCAGTTTGGTGTTCTTTAGTTCAGAAGCCATATCAAATGAAAACTGACAAATACATTGTTTCATTTTAATTTAAAGTGCAGTTATTTCCTAAAAGCAGCCCAGTCTCACAGCCAGACATGTAACAGCTGCAACCTCGTCTGACAGCAGCTATTGAAATACTCTGAAAATCTGATCTGTCAATTCATGTTCCAGGGTTTGTTTTTCTCTCTTTCTCGTGAATTTCCCCTCGTTTTGTTTACATGAGCATTTCATCAGACTAGTATCACATCTACTGATTCTTGTCAAAGTACACAAAGTGAAGTTTTCCAGCTTTTAAAAAGAGAAAATCTACTCAGTTAGGTTTAGGCAACAAAATCTACTCAAGTTTAGGCAACAGAAACCTCTCAGCTATGGTGAGGCAATAAAACTGCACAATCAGGTTTAGGCAATACAACCTACTCGGTTAGGTTTAGGCAACAGAAACTTAGAAGACTCTTGAAAACATTCTTCCTATTGAAATGCGTCAGTTTCAAAGTTGTGCTGATTGTAAGAGAAAAGGGACAATTTATGTCAATGTTTACAATCTAATAAATTGCTTTTTCATGACTGTTTCACATTTTTCACAACAATGACATTTGCAGAGGAGGTGGCGTAAGTCAGGGTTTCCCACAGGAGCCTGGGGTTTGTCTCCTGTGATTTCAGATTTAAGGTTTTAAAATGGACTCTTTTACAACTTGAATTTGTTGCCAAATGTTTGTTGTAAAAAGGCTCCGCTTTGTGCTGCTACAGGTTCTTGCCGTGAGCTCGTCTTCAGCAGCAGATTAATTCACATTTACTGCTCTGCTGACTATTTGGGGCAACATGATGACGCTGAGTGAAAATAAACTGCACTGTGTGCGTTCATGGGAATGAGCTGATGAGTTTTATTTTTGGACAACAGTGGAGCTCTGTGGCTTGAAGGAAAAACAGACACTTTATCAGGCTTGTTAGTACATGCTCAGAAAATTATTCTATCTTTAGGGGTACAATGGCTTGCCACTGGGGCGGTACCCTCGAAGGTACTCATTAAATTTTTCTTTTTCTTGTTTTATTTTTCATTCACTTGGAAATGCACTGGCATTTGTAAGCACTTAAATTCTTACTGATCACTCAGAACCTTTTACATCTCACATCTGCACCTCATGCAACTTAACTGAATACGTCTTTGGACTGTGGGAGGCAACCGGTGCACCCAGAGAAAACCCACCAGGAAGATTTGAACCTCTGCACCACGGTGCCAGCGAAATACATACTATACAAGACAGATACAGAATGAAAGTAGTCAGAGTTTCATTTAGCTTAAAGGAAACACTAAAACCTTAATGTTTTACTTGATTTGATCCTGCTCCTGAAATTTTCAAATAAACCATGCAAATGTGTACCTTTCACTGCTGTTACTACTCAGTAAGGTCAGGCAACAAAAACTGGGCAACAAATAGTACTCGGTTAGATTAAGGCAACTCCAAAGTGCTCTGTTAGTGTTAGGCATCAAAAACTACCTGTTCAGGGTTGGTTTCAGTTAAAATACAATTATCAACACTTGTTCAACGCTCTGGTTTATTTTTGCCAGGGTGTGTCTCCTCTGATCTGCATGATCTGCAGACACAAAGCATGCTTCTATTTAAAATACATTCATTTCAAAGTCATGATGACTTTAGCGAAAAATGGCACAAGTCGTCTACATGTACCCATATAAGCTGCTTTTTTATTATTGTTTGACATGTTGGAAAGAGTACATTGGATTGGTTCATAGCAAAAATACAGCGCTGTCACAACAGGGACACCCCTACAAAAAGAAATTTGGTTGGTCCTGTGTAGTGCTGACATCTTTTAATGCTCTCTTACGTCTGCTTAATGTTTCAAATTACTTAATACTAATGTAAAAGCATAAGACCAGGGTCCTGTTGCTGTATTGTGACAAAATAACGCTGTGAATATGTTACATTTACATTCTAAAAATGTTACATTTTTTATTACCCCTGACTTTGATATAACATCATAGTTACATTAGTAAAATACATCATATTTACTTTGCTCTATAACATTACTGAAAAAAAATATCTTCTGGCTATTTTGTAACCACAGAGTAAAGGTGTCACAACCTCACCAGTTGGTGATCTTTCAAACTTACCACATTATGACCGAATGCGACGTTGGCATTACGTAATGTGTTTTAGGGACCTCAGTCTAGAAGTAATAATACAAATCTGTACCTTTTTCTGTTTAGGAATATACATGTGTCTTTTTGGCGCCAGGTGAGTTTTTTGATCATGCATTTCCCAGGATTTAATTACTCTTTAGTTATTTGTTTTGCGGAGTAGTTTTTGACCAATGGGCAGTCATGAAGATCAACAAGAGGTCATCTGAATCTGTCTGCATCATAGATATGAACTAACTACAGAGAAACTGGACATTTTAACTGAAAGGACAAAACCCAGCCTCTCAGTGGCTCACAGCAAACAGCCACGGTTAAGATAACATGGCAGTAAACTCCCTAATGAAGACTCGCTGTAGAGGTGAACATGTGATGCTCTTCATCTACCTCTCATGTTCAAACAGAGCTCAAAGCTCCTCTCACCCAGCCCACAAGAACAATATTGGTGCTGGCTGAGGATGAGGCTGCTGGGTGGGTGTGTTTCTGTTATTAGACAGCGTGAAGTGAAGCTACACTGCAGACTGAATTATCTTCACACACAAAGATGAAGAAGCCCAGTTCTGTGTTTGAAGACAGACCAAAAGTACCTGATCCTCAAAATATTTCAAACTCGCAGTTAGTTTCCAATTAAATTAATCATCAAAAACAACACCTGAAATTTAATGAAATGAACAAAATTATGCTGTTATTCGGCAGTCTGGTGTGATAGAAACTCAATGGTTCAGTACGTGTTCAGAGTGGAGCTGAACAATTAGCTGATTAGCCTGGTCTGATACAAAACAAATCACAAAGGGTGCAGTTTCTGATGTTTTTTTTTATTAACATTTGTGATTGTTCTTTGTTGTACACCACTTGGAAACATATCATAACTAACAGGTAGGGGAAACACTTCAAATGCACAGGAAACTAAAGAGGGAACAGGGTGAACTAAAGAGGGTTAAAGGAGGGACACAGACAAAGACAGGAAGTAAAGCCAACCAAAGTGACCAACAAAATAAAACAAGAAATGACTGAAACAAGAACCAGAACCCTAGTGATGTACTAGTTTATCCAACTCAGGATCCATCACAATTCACAGTTTATTGCCCCTAAAACAACAAATGTGACCTACAACTTGACCTTGGCCAGATGAGCTAAAAACTACAAGAGCAAAAACAAAATCAGAACTCACAGACCAAAATCCCCAAAACATGAGAGACTCTAGCAGTTTTACCTATTAGGTGTACCTAATAAAATGGTTACTGAGCATGAAAACTCTGCAAGGAATTTGGTGCAATATTTAAAAGATATGAATCTCATAAATGTTTATTAAAAGCAAAAAACAGATATGCATCTGTCTCACCACCTTTCTATTAATAAATACTGTATATAAATATGTACAGAGAGCCAGCTGACTAAAATTAGACAGAACCCATAAAAGGAGGAAAAACATTGTATTTTTGTGCAGCATTAATCTCTCTCTGAGTCACTTCACCAGCAGGAAGTTTGCCTCAGCCCCAGGTTTCCCCTCAGTGGCTCACCGTCATGTGTTCAAGCCTAAATAAAGCCTTCGGGGCTTTTGTAGACGGCAGAGAGGGCAGAGTCATTTCCATAAACGAGCTGCCGAGACTACTCTGTGCCGCTGGAAAGGTCGCGATGAGGTCAGCCACAAGGCGGCCAGGCCTTCATTAACTATTAATGTCTAGCTACAGGGTTTTAAAACGTGGCACGAGAAGTTCAGCCGCAGAGATGCTCCCACTCTTTTCCACCTCACAGACATGCAAGGTGTGAGCTTCACCTTCAGCCTCAGCAGAAGGTCTAAAGAACATCTTTATCTCACGTTCAGTTGGTATTTGAAAGCTGCAACTACGGTTAAACCGCAAAACCTCAGAAAGGAAGTGTGGATATGACCCCAACTGAAGAACATACATGTAAAGTGCAGATGTTTTAGACAGAAAAACATTTAAAACATGCCACTCAGCCTTATTAACCCCGTTTTAGGTTCATTTCTGCCCAATTTTACAAACCTCAACTGAATGCTAAACAATTTTCACATGTAAACACGCACAGGTATAATGTCTTCTCTCTAGGCAGTACCCTCTAAAGTGTTCCATTGAACCCTTGACAGGAGGTTCTCATTTGTTCCCTTTTGGTTTGTACCTTATGGAAACCAGTCTGTAACATCTGGTGAAAGTTTAATGTACAAAAACTGACCTTTTAGAAAAGGTGCAAAATTGGGTACAGGGGTACCCACTAATTTATTTTATATACAGTATATTTATTATAATTCATTCATACACTGGAAAATGGCATTTGTATAGCACCTTTCTAGTCTTACTGACCTCTCAAAGCTTTTAAAATCTCACGTCTGCATCTACAGTAATGTAGAATCACCAGCTTACCTAACATGCACGTCTTTGGACTGTGGAAGGAAACCTGAGCACCCACCGGGCAGAAGGAAGAACTAAAGCTCTAGAAAAATTTGAACCTTCTTGCCGTGAGGTGACGGTGTTGTCCTCCGTAGCGCCGCTGATACATCAGACAAATACAGAGTGCAGGGATCCCCATGTCCTAAAATGCAGTGGAATAATTCATCTTAAAATAAGACCTCAGTTGGTATTAAATGTCTTCAATTAATCCCTCAATATGATTAAAATGATAAGATGCTGTATGTGAGGAACTTCTATTTGTTTTGGGGTTTTTTGGGGTTTCTTTTGGCATTGTAGTTTCATTTCAAACCGTGGTGCCAGGATCCTCAGACTGGATGTGCTGCACTAGCAATAACATGGAGGGGTTCAAATTTAATGAAATTTGTCTTTTCAACCACGAGTTTGCACCATGGCTGAAACCCGGCACTGCAAATCTATATGAGGTACGGTGTATTTTGTGTTTCAGACTCAGTGTTATGATTAACTTGTTGAGGCTGCTAACAAGGACACTGTTGTTTTGCTAGAACTGTCCGAACCACACAAACCAAACAACTTGTGTTTGTAACCCTAAGGAATCACTGTATTTTTTCTTCAGTTCTGGCTGTTGTTAAGGTGCTTCTAAATTTAATTATTAGTGGTATTACAAATAAGTTTGAAATCTAACTTGCATTAAGCTGTAGGAACCCTGAAATTAAACTTTTCACAATCGATTAAATGCCTTTCAACCTCAAGAAACAAAAAAAAGCTTAAAATCTAAGTGTAAAATGTACATTTTACCTAATTGTTTCTCTTATTTGGCCAAACACAGCATTTCTAGTGATTTTGCATCTTGAAATCTACAAAAAACAGTGCAAATATGTACTTATGTGCACCTTCTTTGGCCCTCAACAAGGTACACATAGTTGCCTTGAAGTCCAATAATCACTAATTAGTACCTGCAGGGACAGAAATAGACTTTTACTGTACCCTTATTCCTGAGAGTGCATCACAGTTTGTGGCTGAAACTGAAGAAAACATCTGGATCATTAAAGAGACAAGAGTGCAGAGCTAATCCGTCATGGTCCACTTCAGTCCAGATGCTCTATGTGGAGCCCCTTGATGTTGTTTTGATCTCATCAGTAATCATCACACATACCTGTGGCTATGTTAATGACACCCTGAAGTGAAGCCAAGCTAAATACTAATGTTTATTTTATCCCTCCGCTCTGCTGCTAAGTGTGTATTTTTGGCTCATTAGGTCCAACAGTCACCATGTATAATATGTGTACTTTCATGAATGATGGGAGTGAGCTCTAACAAACCTCCACATGCTGCACTCTTCACCTGAACACTGTGGCAGCTACCAGGAAGCAGGTACTCATTCTGCAGGTGTGTACAGTGAGTATTATTTAAAACTTCCACCAGGGGGCGACCTCTTACAAGAAAACCACCTTTGTTGAGGCACCACAAGCCTGCTGCTTTACTTCATTTCGCACCACACTTACACAATTTGTGTTAAATTCTGTTAAATTACCTGCTTCTCACTTTGTTCGTCTCAGGACCTGATGTTTAATTATGTCTTTTTAGCTCAAACCTGGAATTAAACCTATCCTCACATTATCATTTTCTCCTGGTGATTGAGGGAGACGCTGTCATTAAAATGAAGTTTTTCTACTTCTTAAAGGTGTTCTCCAGTATTAGCTCAAATGCACAATATTTTTGCCACAACCTTTCCTGTAAAATAAAGGCAATTTCATGTTTTTAGTGACCAGTAAGACCAGTATTGTTAAATGTAGATATTTGAGCCACACATCTTACCTTAAAGTTCTTTTGCAAATAATTTTCATCATGTCTGTTTTAATCAGCTGTGCCATATGTAGCACTTAATGATCACGTTTAACATTATTACTGTGACTATTTAAACTGATTTTAGCAAAGTGGGAGAAAGGCGTTTACAGGACAAATGTTTCTTTTTGTTGTTGTTTGTTTGTTTTCTGGTTTGTTTCTTTTTTGCTGACAGATTAATCAGCCTTACTGTAAATGTGCCACTATAAGCCATTTGGCTATTTTTTAACAGTTCTCTGGCCAGAAGTTAAATGGTCCATTAAAAGCAATAAAACATAAACGAGCAAAACTCAAAGCCATTATTGGTGAATGCAAGCAAGGATAAAACATTAAAGAGGACAACAACACATGCAAAGTAAAACATATACAATGTAAACAACTGACATTAAACAGTACTGCACAGACAGTTAAAGCAGTGGACCTGTACGACTCCTCCTGCAGGTGGTGGTGGGCCCACAGGAAGGTGGACCCATGTGGCTCTTTTGGGCTGAGCCAGGGCCCAGTGAGCCTCTCCCCCAGGGCGGGTTTCCTGGAATCATGGATTTCTTCATCATTCTGATGTGAGCTTCCATCAAAGGGTGTTTGGGTTCAGCATCTGATCAGGATTCCTACTGGATCCCTCCTAGGTGAGGTGTTTCAGGCATGTCCAAATGGGCGGAGGCCCCGGGGCAAACTGAGGACACACCGGAGAGGTTATGTCTCTCGGCTGGCTCATCCCCCAGAAGAGCTGAAGGAGGTGGCTGGGGAGAGGGAGGTCTGGGAATCTTTGCTTTGACGCTGCCCCCTCGACCTGGACCAGCATAACCGGCAGAAAATCAGTGGATGGATGAATGGATGGATTAGCACAGACCATTAAAGCATAACCATGTGTGCAGATATGGGGGAAAACAAAGGAGGTGGAGAGGTGCACTGCTACGACCTCAACATAAAATGAAGACTCACACCAGAGTTTTTACAAACATGGGTTTATTTTAATTTAATAAATAGTCTCAGCTAAAGTTGACACTCGGGAGAGCACACAACCACACTTTGTCAGGTACAGACAATCAGCAGTTAAGCCCAGGTAGCACACAAGACTATTGCACTGCCACTGCAAAGGCAAGGAGGGGTCGCAGAGGGATGTAACAGCACATTAATGGGAAATGCAGTAAGCAGAAATAAGCCATAATTATTTAATATTAAAGCTATCATCAGTTTTTGAGGTCTGGCTTCAATCAAAAATCTCACACGCTCTCAGTGTGTAATTAATTTCTTCCTTCTGCTCCCCGACAGTCCGTCTTTGCTGAGCTGCAGAAGGATGGCATCATAAAGAGGGAATTTTAATGTAAAAAGACAAAAACTTTGCAAGTTATTAAGTTAAATTTTCTAACACAGACTTTAATTTTTTTCATTTTGAGGCAGAATGACCCAGTTACGGTTCAAATCCAGCCGATTGCACTGACAGTGTTCTCTCACAGGGAAAGCTTTTACAGTGTGTCGGAGAGTTTCATCAACTTTCTTTTGAGACTTTCTTTAATATGATGGATGTGATGAAATTTGTATGACAGGATGTGATGAAACCATGTTACGCTCCAGATGTCTATTTCACCGTTTTCCTGTGTGCAGGAGAAGACTCGTCTCTGTTTGGGAGTTTAATGTGACAGCTGAGTGCTCTGTATGTTCCTTTGTGTTTCACAGGTCTTGTTAGGTTCATCACTGCCTAATGTGAATAATTTACACCCTCACAGGACATCAAAAGATCGCCCTCATTACTTTTGGGCTGATCAGAGAGAGGAGAAATAGGATTTTTTTCTGACCCTCAGCAGATCTGATGACCATAATATATTTATGGACAATGCCCGCTTCAATCGAAGTCAATGACTTGGTGGTTTCTTACTCATCTGTTCTGAGTTCTGCCTTTCAAATTCAATTTCTAACTCAGCTATAAAAGCAAAAAACACCTATTCTCATGCCAAAAATGCAAATTCAGTTGTTGCTCAAGGGGATACATTCAAACAACCCTTCTACACAATAAGTTACACAGCAAAGGTTAAAGTGCACAGGAACAGACCACAGGTGGCTAACTAGGCTAAAGACATTATTCTGTCCACACAAGACTGAAGGAAGGTTTGGCTTTCTCTTAAGGTCAGGTGACTGTGGAGGAAAGTCAGCACTCGTTGACTTTTGAAAAGATGGATGCAGCCACATGACATCACCCATTGTTTTTTGAACATATTAAAGTCTCAGTGTTTGTTTGTTTTTGCTGCCACCATATTGTTGCTTTTTTGGACCCAGAAGTGACCATATTTGGACAAGAGGGTGGCATGCACCAAAACTGGAGCACAGACTTGTTTGACATTCTGTTAGTAGGCCTGAGCAAATCAAAATTCAGTTTCAAAACAAAATAAGAAGGTTGTGTACTTTGTCAGAGATTTGTTTTTGCACTTATTTATTCACTGCCTTTGATAGCCCAGCCACACCGGGGGGCCACAAGCGAGTGCACTCCTCATGTCGGTCCCAAGCCTGGATAAAAGGGGAGGGTTGCGTCAGGAAGGACATCGGGTGTAAACTTTTTTACCAAATCAAATACGTGGATCATCAAGATTGAGATTTCTATACCGGATCAGGTGAGACCCAGGTTAACAACAACCACTACCGGTGCTGTTGGGCAGCGGGGGGTTGGTGGAAACTATGCTACTTATGGCCGAAGACAAAAGAAGGTGTGTTCGGAGGCAGTGGGAGAGAAGGACAGTCAGGAGTGTGGAGGTGAGAGTAGGGACTTAAAATGTAGGGGCCACATATTGGACAAAGGATCTTAAATATGGAGCTTCCAGGCTGGAGGAAAAGAAGACCACAGAGAAGGTTCATGGATGTAGTGAAGGAGGACATGCAGAGGGTTGGTGTGACAGAAGAGGATGCTGGGATAGGGTGAGATGGAGGCAGATGATCCCTGTGGTGACCCCTAAAGGGAGCAGCTAAAAGAAGAAGAAGAAGATTTACTGCCTTTAATGATCGCTTGTCCTTTGTAGCCACTGTCGAGCTGGCCAAAGCTCATTTTATCGAGTTGAAACCTGTCCATTTCACCCGATGGCATTTCTTTGCCTCACGACACTCTCAGACACTCTTCAAACCTCTGGAATACAGACCAACTTTTCACAGCCAGAAACACAAATTATACCAATGATCCCTAATCTATTTTTACCCATACGCAGTATAAAACATGGACATAACTTCTGGGTTGGAAAAATGAAGCCAATGCGAGAGTACCTTCAACCTGCATTCTATCTAAAGGCCACCAGATGGCGATAGCTGTGGTTGCACAGAGGACTTCTGGCCCTATAGAAGTCTGTGGGAAAAAGGCTTTCTGACCTGACCTCTGTAAACAGTTTCCTGATGAGTTTATGAGCTCAGTCACTCGTTTTGGTTCATATTGAATAAAAAATTAAGTCTATTTTGGAAATCTTGATCAGACTATGTTTCAAAATGGAGGATTATCTGTGGTATGAAACCGCATGCTCATTGGCTAACAACATATCCATCACAGGTAATTAGCTAATGAGTGTGCGGTTTCACAGTCAGACCTAAAGATCTATTTGTTGTTTAATATTTGATAATATGATCAAGTTCAGAAGTCTAAAATGATCATATCTCCCTTAGTTTGGGATTTTTGTTGTTTATTTTTCAAATCATTTCCTGCTTGTTTGTTTTTTCTGTAATCCCTGGTCTTTTTACACTTCTGTGAGTTTTACTTCCTCTCTTTGTTTTCTTTCCTTTGTGAAGGCTTTTTCTCTAATTTGTGCCTCCTCACCTCCTCACCTCCTCCATCCTCCATTCTCCTGCCTGTAATCCAGAAATCAGTCTCAGTGCTCCATGTTGAAGGATGTCTCAAATCCTGAAATGCATCCTGGGGAGAGAGTAGGCTGCAGGAGGAGATGTAATTGAGGATGCACAGGTGTATCCTCTGCAGAAGTATTTTTTACCTTCACCATGGAATATACAAATCATTGCAGGAGGAGGAGTCTCCAAACAACTTTTTGTATTCATAAGCTTTTTCACTTATTTAAGGTGATCAAACTTTCTGTCCTGCATTACTTTTATGTGTATGATTAAAAAATGTATAATATCCTGTCACACTGCCCCATGTTCTGAGTTTGATTCTGAGCTTGATAAAACATGACATGAACATGGTTACATCTGAGATGATAAAATACAGCTGTAGCTGCAGTTCAGCCATAACAAAACAGTCTCTGATACAGTTGTATCAAATGGTATATTTAATTGACATCATTTTTAAATGAGGCTCCAAAGTGAGGGTGCATCATTAGGTTACATATCTGTTGCCTCGACTCCTCTGCTCCATCTTTGGTGGGAGGGAGGAAGACGTGAGGAGAGGAGTTGAGGATGTGCAATCTGGATAATGAGAAAGGGGGAGATGGTCTGACCTGCCTTCATTAGTATCACCTGTGTCGAATTAACCGTCAGCTCAGTATACAGTTACCTCCTGTCGATCACATCCCACTTGCCAGATTCTTTTGCTCTTTTCCTCGAGCTTTCCAGCCATCCTCTTCTCTTGTTTTCTCTTGTTTTTGACCTTTGGGCTGTTTCATGTTCTTTGTCTTATGCCTGCTCTCTACCTCCCTGTTTGCCACACTGCCTGATTACCTGTGCATGACCTCTGACTGGATAAAGGATTTGGATTTTATTCTCTCTGCCTCCTCTGTGTCCTGCATACTTAGTAAGTAATTTTCTGCTAGAAACTGGAGGCACAGCCATATTTCTAACAGGCTGAGTTAGTTTAACAAGCTCCTCTGAGTCCACCAAATCCACCCATGTGACATCCGAACACTGCTGGTTAAAAGTCGGATGGATACAACTGAAGGAAATATGACAATGCACCTAATATGCTTCAGTTTCATTGCTTGACTCTAAAAAAAGTGCAAAAATCTGAAGCATTTTTTTCATTTTAAATAACTTCTTGTGTTTTTAAACACCGAAGTGCTCTAAGATTTTGGACCCACAGTCATTGTAAGGGAGTAGTTATTTTTGCACAGACAAAAAGAAATGATACAACCATTTAAATGAGAACAGAAGAAGAAGTTGTGCGGGACGCTCCCTTTGTCTGATTGGAGTATACTGTTTGCAGGAGGGGGGGCAGTGAAAATAAATGGCTTATACGACAGAGATTTTCTTAAGTAGACTCAGAAGAAATCCACCTTCTGTTATTTATTTCAGCTATCTCCTCTCAGCGGGGCTCAGCTCTCAAGATAAGTAGCACATCTTAGTTCCCCTGTTTCTGCGCCTCCCCTCCCTCACAATGCCTTTAGCTGTGTTTACATCTTGGGAATGAGTTTTGTTCAAAAGCCTCACTCTATTTTCAGCTTTTGGTCATTTGTCCACACTCTGGCTGTGGTGGTGGTTTCACAGTATTCCAAGCTGTATGGCTACAGGTCATTATTATCAAAGTATTTAGATACCCCAGTGGTATGATTTTTCAGTACAGTCAAAAGAAAAAACATTCTTTTAAACTGATACAGAGATGCTGTATTTAGGTCACGTATTGTAGTGCACTGCATGAAAACACCACCAGAAGTCAGCTGAGCTCAGCGAACAGTGAAACATGAGGACTTTGAGTAGCAAACAAAGTATAACTAATGAAGTGTCTGGGATCATTTTGCATTTAGTCCCGTTGATGAGGGTGAGCTAGCCAACACAGATGAAGCCCTGTGGAGTCTTTGCCTTTACAAAATTGTGGCTAATAATGTTGCTTTCTTGAACTAGCTCACAGGCTTTTTTTTTTTAGTAGTAGTTAAAAATAATATAAGTTCATGATTTTCAGAAAGAATGAGGAGAGGTCAGAATTGGACCGACATCTGAGGATTTGTAAATAAAACCAAAACTATCAGCAGAGATTTGTTTGATATAGCTTTTTAAATCCAGGATTGAATTTTCTCACATACAAAGTTCAGAATCATCAGGCTCCATCTTAAAGATCTCTTAGTTTTATATTACCCCAATCAGACTGCAGGCTTACTTGTGGTTCCTACAGTTTCTAAAAGTAGAATGGGAGGCAGAGCCTTCAGCTTTCAGGCCCCTCTCCTGTGGAACCAGCTCCCAGTTTGGATTCAGGAGACAGACACTCTCTCTACTTTTAAGATTAGGCTTAAAACTTTACTTTTTGATAAAGCTCATAGTTAGTGCTGGATCAGGTGGCTCTGAACCTTCCCTTAGTTATGCTGCTATAGGCTCAGACTGCTGGGGGACTTCCCATGATGCACTGAGCATTATTTCCTCTCCACTCCCCATGTGTTTATACATCACGACTGCATGTCATTAACTTTTGTCTTCTCTCTCCTGTAGTTTGAATTTTGTTCTGTTTATTGATTGTAGTCTCTCCCTCTCTTTCACTGCACCCTCCAACTGGTTGCAGCAGATGGCTGTCCCTTCCTGCTGGAGATCTCTTCCTGCTAAAAGGGAGTTCTTCCTCCCCACTGTCACCAAGCATTTGCTTTTAGGGGGGCGCTCCAATCATTGGGGTATTGTAGAGTCTTTAAGGTGGACCTGAGCCTCTTGTCAGCTCCTTGCAAACAAACAAACACAGACTGACAGAAACAGTTTATGTTCAATAAGACATTTTTACACCTGGCTGAGCTGTAGCTGACCAAACTCTGCTCAGAAAACAGTTAATTTTAACACGCTGTGGTTTCAGCTTCACGCTGACTCGGCCTCTTATTTATTCCACAGACTGCACTGATGTTCAGGTGAGCTCCTCTTCAGAGCTGCTGCTGCTGCATCACTCACTCATTATTATTCAGATATTCAGCTTCCTGTGCCAGCTGCTTGAGCTTACACCGCCGGTATTTGTTCACACTTTAAAAGGAGCGGCACTTATTATTCGTGTGAGAGACAGCACAATGGCTTTTAGCTGAAATTGTCCGCCCACGCGTGTTGTTTTTGATATTTTTTCCTGGCATGTTCCCAGGAAAAATGCACTCAATATGTAAACGAGTGTGACACTCAAACAATTATTCAGCTTGATGATTCAGACGTGAGCGGTGAAATGTCGTGGCATTAAATGTCAGAATCAGGCTCGTGTGCTCTGTCTGAGCTTTTTGTTAGTGATTTGAGGAGGTTTTATTTATTATGTTAAAGCTCCTTCTTTTTGTAATTGTTTACTGAGGGCCACCAATTAGGAAACCTAACAGGATATGTTTCCTTCAGTTATTCTCCAAACATAACAAAGTCACACGTAAATACGTTTGTCATTTTCGAACATTTTACCGTTATTTATAGATGCCAGAAAAATGTGTGTTCATGTTTTCTGTCTCATGTGGCACACAGCTAGTATAACTTCTCTCAGAATGACAACTGCCAAGCCCAAATCCATCAGCACAGTAATCACTGATTACACTGGTGGTAACTGCACAAAGCTCCAGGTTTACCATTGTAGTTAAGCAAGGTTCAGACTCAGACAGAATCAGCACACTGGAGGCAGTTTTAGAAGGTTTAGTTAACAAGCAGATGCAAAGAGCAAGGAGGAGATTTATTTATTTTTTGTCCCTGCAGAGATGCTGATGGATGTCAGGATTCCCAATCATGCTTTGGTAAGAAACTTAGGCATGGTTGTGGTGTGATGTGCATGTAGTAACCTGTTATCTTGTTATCTTGCCAGCCCACGATTCTGCCTAAACTGCAAATGACTTGGAAAAGCGAGTGAGAGAGAGAAAAACAAAACCCACGCCTGCCCGGATCATGACATTTGCAGCCCAGCATGGGTGGAAGCTTTTCTGATTTTGGACAAAATAAAGACTTCTGAAGCCTCCATCAGCTTCTGGAAGTTCGCAGCAGCTAAAGCTCATAAGATATTCTGATTTCACAAGCTGGAAGTTCATCCTTAAAAGGACTGCTTGTGTGTTTAAAGCAGCAGGGAGGAGGCAACTATACCCTAATAGGAAGATGATATAGAAAAAATGTTGCATCATTATAAATTTTAGAGACTGAAATCTCCTTGCTAAACTAACGTCAGCTTGATGATGAAAAAGTGATGGAAGCTGACAGTGTGATGACACCTATTCATAGCTGTTGTCCTGGTTGTAATTGGTTGAGCATCTATTTGTAGTTAAGAAGGTGACAACAATGTTGATGAAAAGTCATCAGTTTTTCAATTCATTTCAATTCAATTCAATTTTATTTATATAGCCCCAAATCACAACAACAGTCGCCTCATGGCGCTTTATATTTTAGGGTAAAGACCCTACAAATTAGACAGAAAACCCCAACAATCAGACGACCCCCTATGAGCAAGCACTTGGCAACAGTGGGAAGGAAAAACTCCCTTTTAACAGGAAGAAACCTCGAGCAGAACCAGGCTCAGGGGGGGGGGGGGGGGGGCGCCCCCCCCCCC
>VUQI01063397.1:4620-34489 GCA_015106735.1 Paratilapia polleni | reverse complement strand
GACTGGTTGGGGTCAGGAAATTAAGGCACTTGGAAATTATCACTTGGACTATTCCACCCCACCCCTCTCACAGTGGTACATTCCATCTCCCCAATATTGAAAAGTGATTGTTTAGTTGGCCAGACATGAAAACATTTCCTCTCTGTGAAGGTTTCAGGCGAGCATGCATTTATTTTCTGTTTGTATTGTACCAAATTTCATTTTTATCATTAAATTTTTTCATGTTGTCTAACACTGTACACAGTGATACATTTGTGACTGTCACAGTGTTCATTATTAGACATCTATAACTAAGTACTCAAAGTGCTTTTTAACTACAAGCCTGATCACACATTCAGTGCTTTATTCTTTGCCTGAGCACCTTGTCTAACACACTCACACCATATGAGTACATCAGGGGCAACTCGGGTTCAGTGTCTTGCCCAAGGACACTTTGACATGCAGACTAGAGGAGCTGGGGCTCGACCCACTGACCTCCTGTCATAGACGACCCGCTGAGCCACATTCGCCCCTGCTCACTTAAGAGAAAGGCAGAAACATAAACCCCAAATCTGAACAAACACAAAATATGCTTCTTTCATATTTTTCAAGCACTTTATTTCCTTTGAATAAATCTTTTATTCTTGTGTTCTATGTTGTAGATGATCTGTCTCAGTAAATGGGGGGAGTGGCAGTCTAGACAGGCAGTTCATGAATGGCAGCTACATTCACCAGGAATGACATTAAACTGAATAACTTTTATTTAATGAACTAAATAAACTGTCATTTACAGTTTACATAATCAATTTAGATTCCTTTCCTCAAATCCTTTCCTCACATCCTCTCCTCACATCTTAATCTGTCCCACCAGAAACGCATAAGGAGAGAGACAAATGAGACATCCTCGCTTCACAGCCTCGTTTTAAAGTGATGTCAGTTAATTTGATGTTTGACACGGATGCATCATAAACTGTTTTGTTACAGCCCAATTTCAGCTGTAGTTTATGATCTCAGATGTAACTGTGCTCATGATATTTATTTTATATTCTGGGCCACTTTTAATTAACTTTACAGCATAGTGCAGTGTGCCAGCATTAAGATATGATATCTTTATTCTTTTAAATGACGCAAACAGTGAAGGGCAGAAAGTTTGATTGCGCAGTTTAAATAACTGAAAAAAATCATGAATACAAAGGACTGATTATCTGAAGCTGTGTGCCACGCCTCTTTAATACAGTAAAGATAAAACATCTGCAAAGAATACACCTGTGCAGCACCTGTGGCAGGCCTCCTCTGTCCTCTGTCCTCCTCTGTCCTCCTCTGTCCTCCAGATGCATTTTGGGACTTGGGACATCCTCCAGCATGGCGTACTGAGATTGATTTCTGGGTCACAGGCAGGAGGACGGACGAGACGAGGAGGCACAAATTAGATAAATGAGAAAAATGGTGGAAAAATCAAAACAGGGACCAAAACTCAAAGAAACCAAAATCAAGACAGTTGCCCCTCACAGATCAGGGTTTCTCTGCTTTAGCTATCATGTTGATACCCTGTTGTTACTCTCTTGTTCCTCATAGTCTTGTTTTTCCTTCTCTAGCGTCTGATACATGCTAAAAAGTTTATACTGCTTGGTCTAATTTCAGTTTTTCACCAAACTGATGATGGAATGATAAATGATTTTCTTTCATCGTGAGAAGTCGGTGAACATTTGCTGAATAGTGACACAGCTCTGACCTGACCTGACTTCTGCTTTTCTGTTGGCGGTCACAAGGCGAAGTCCTTGAGCTCCCGCTGAGCGTTGACACAGCAGCTGTCAATATCATTTAGCCTGACGAAGACCAAAGTGAACAGATTCCCATCAACTTCTCCGCTCGAGATACACCAACTGACAGCGTGATGAGAGTCACCGCCGAGTGTTTTTTCTGTATGTTTATTTAATCAGGGCGAATCTGAGCCTTAATGAGACACTTCCATGACTCATCTTCATCCTGCAGCCCTTTGCCACTGACATGATGTAAAGTGACATGAAGCCACTGGCACAGCTTCTGCTTTTGTTACCTCTGTCCTCACTTCAGGAACAACATCTGGGCTCTGCTCAGGAGGTGAAAATACGTCAGAGAGAGAGTCAGGAGTGACCTCATGCATCTTTGTCATCAGAGTGCCATCTGATCTCACAGAAGCTGGATGGGCTGAAATCTAATTGTTCAAACTAACTTCAGAGGTGGTGTCTAGCTGAACACTTGACTGTCCTAGAGGTGAGTTTACATTCATCCCTCCATTAGTTGCAGGTTTTCCAAACAAAGATTCTCTCCGCCACTTCCTTAAGCTTTTCTGGGTGATTTTGAGGTTCTCCCAAACCTCAAAAAGACATAATCTCTCCGGCATGTCCTGTGTTTTTCAGAAGGAACCTGATTGAGTGTTTAATGCTCATAAATAAATTCTGTCCTATCGTCATGACTAAAGAGAGCCTATTTTACTGCACATGTGAGAAACATCAGATACATAAAATATCTGCACCTTCCTAAGCTCAGTGTGACTCGGTTTTCTAAACCTGCAGATCAATAACTCAGAACCAGTTTTGTTGTGTATTCTCAGGACTCCTTATCACTGAGCTGCAGCACTCTGAGTCTTCTGGACTTGGATGCAGCTCTCCAACCATGTCATTACCTTCTTTATCTATTTCTCCGATCCGTGATTACTGTGTGGGTGATTTTTTTCTCATAGGTCAAAACTGAATTGACTTCATAACCTGCTCAGGGTGGGGGTGAAATCAATACGAGCTGCTTGGGTAAGCCTTCTCTCTGATCCATCTGAATCGATTGTCACCAAGAGGGGGATTCAGAGGGAGCTGCTGCAGGTGGAGGTGGAGCTGGAGGTGGAGGGGTGATATGAAAACCAGAAAAAAAAAGAAAAGAAAAAGAAACTCTGCACGGTGCCGGAGTATCGATAAGCTTCCAGCTGTATTGAAGGATTAAAGCTGCAGGTCTCCAGTAGGTCCACTTCATTAACAGATCGACAGCCCGATCGAGCTGAGAGGCTGAATGATGATCAAAGAAAAGTACTGTACACCCACAGCGAGGGGGAGCAGGGGCTGATGGGAAACAGGCTGTCAGGCTTTGAGGCTGTCAGAAAAATCACTAATCAGCAGACTGAAGACAAGCAACAAAAACAAACACTCATCCTGCAATAAATTTGTAAAAAAAAAATCTAAACCATTTCTGGTAATATTTTCTAATGAGGCCCTAATTATAAAGGCTGTAGACGCTGGAATTAGTGGGTTGTTTTTTGTTGCCACGTTGAGGAAAACACTCCTCCTGTGTGACACTTTGGATGCCCAATCAGTTTATAACGGGGAGCAGAAAGACTACAAGAGTAAGTGAAGTACGTAAGATGGCCTTAGTTAATATATTCAGCTCTTAGAGAAAGAATAAAATAAAAAAGAGGTGAATGGTCAAACGGTCCATTTAATGTTATCTGAGATATGCTGTGCTTGTTTGTTTACTACATTTTTTACACCATTTTATTACTTTATTTTGTTTTATTTTGCTGTATTGAATTAATTGACCTATTTTACTCTATAGAGTCACTTTAATGCATTATATTCAGTGTTTTACATGGCATTCTGTTGTATTTTATTTAGATTTCTACTTACTGACCTCCTTTCTTTGGTGCAGTTTTTCAGTCATATTGTATTTTATTTCACTGAGCTATCCTGCTTTATTTAAGCTATTTTACTATAGGTTGTGTTTAATGTGTGTTGTGCTGAAATTTCTCAACTTCTGGAATAAATAAAGTATATCTTATCTTATCTTATCTTAAAAAGACAAATTGCAATGCCGGAACAATGCTCTTCCACAACCCACAAGTTTTTTTTCTCATAGATCAGTAAGTGATTTGTTCCAATGAATGTTAATCATTGCAATTATAGTGTAATTTACAGCAGAAACATGTTTGTATATAATGCCACTATGAAGACTGTCAAATAAAGGTCAAATCCAGAGTGAGATATCTCCATTAAATATTAATCTATTAATATTTTTAATATAATTTCACACCATTAAAAAAGCACAAAATTTGTCCAAATATGAGCAAATACTGGCTAAAAAAATGAGGCTAAAGGTTTTCGCCAAAAACAAAAAACACTTAATCCACAGTTTACTATAAAATTATGCCCACTTTACTCACATACTGAGCCTTCTCTATCTGGAGCACAGGCTCCTCTGTAGCTGGCCCCAGGTTTGGTCCATTGTCTTAATCACCATGTGTTTCTGGGCATCGTCTCCTCGTCTTGCGGGTCAGGATCTGTCTTATAACAGTTGTTTCCAGGTTCTGAAGTGTGTGTCCATCCCATTTCCACCATTTTTACAGGACTCCATCCTCAGTGGGAAGCTGGTTGGTCCTCTGCCACACTTTGAAGATGATGATTTTTCCTCAGCCAAGTGTTGATCAAAGTCTGGATTTTCTTGGCAACGGTCACAGTCGACCTCCACATCGCTGCTATCACAGCTGCTCTTCCTTCACACTCTTTTGAAAATTTTTTGTTAGTTTTAGAAGATTTTAAACTCTTAAAAAAATAACATGTTTTTACAAAAAGTATTTTTAAAGGATCTCGGTCTTTCTTCTGAGGATGTTGAGACTAACTCTAGGACAGCAGTCCACGTCCTCAGGTTGCATCCAGAGTATCTGCTGGATACCATTCATCTTCTTTCTGTGGACATGTTCGATCATTTCCAGCCAAAGGGACGGAGACATCAAACAACCTCTCACGATTCCAGTTTAAAGTCCTCAGAGGCCTCTGTAAACCTTTTCCCATGGACCACTCAGCTTTTGTCAAGGTTTAGTACAGTCTTTTCATATGTATTAATGTATATTTTGACAGGATGGCTCTGTGGGGGGAGAGCAGCTTCAAGACCCTCTAACAGAACAGCAGATATGATATTTATCAATCTAAGAGAAGCCGGTGGTGAAGGTGGGTTGCAAGGTAGCTTGCAGATGCAGCTGTAGGGAGGTTAAAGAAGCTTAAATAGCTCACCCCACGTGAGATTTATTATTAGAAGGTTAGAAGGTATCAGCTGAGCCATCAGCTGATGCCTGTGAGCTTGACTTTGTGGCCACTTTGCTCAGTTTTTGTGTTCAAAGGAGGACTGAACAGTTGTTTTTAGCTCTGATCAATCACTTGATATGTACAGTATCATCATACTAAAATTTGCTGTTGAAGTCTGATAAATGTGGCTATGGACAGAATGACCATTCATTAGCTGTACCAGTGGTGGTGCTTTATTTTACAGAGGCTCATACTGACTTAGATAAAGTAAATTAAAGGCCAGACTTTGGATGGTTGTACTGAAACATCACAAAAGACTGCAATGAAAATAATACCAACATTTTAAAATTTTACCAGGATGCAGTATCAGGATTTAAATGAGCATAAATCTTGCCATTGTCTGATATGAACCACTGCAGGTCACTGATGCAACTGATGATTGCACTCATTTTACCTGAGACCCCTTAACACTGCCTTATCTTATTGATTTATTTAGTTTTTTCTTTCAGTCCAGACTGAGATCGTCCACAGGCCAGTTCTGGCCCTCGGGCCACGGTTTATCCATGTTTATCCGGTAGAAGGTCACTTTAGAGGCAGACCATAAATGCATAAAAGGAAGCAGCATCATCAGCATCATTTCACCTCTATCTGCAGCATCATATTTACCTCCACAGAGATTTTCCGTTCAGTTTGAATGAATCAATTATCATCTGGCTGGTTCACTCATTTTCTTCAATTTCCTGCAATCCACCAGGAGCTGAAAGTAATCAGCATCATTAAAGTGTGAATCTTACAGAGAAGTTTAATTTGTACATCATCTCACCCTTTAATTATAGATGAAACAAAGTTACAAACGAGCCTCCCGCACTGAACGTCCTCTGTGACTCATCCTGATTTAATTTTTGAAACGAGGTTCATCTGCTGCTGTGATCGGACAGGTTTTGTGAAAATGGAAATGTAGCTCCTTTTGAATGGATTCATGCTTTCAGCTTTCAATTAGTACAGCAGTGCTGTGACAGATGGAGGGAAAAAGTCATTTCCTCTTCAAGCTCTGATGTGAGTGAAAGAAGAACAAAGTCGGGGGCGAATGATTCCGACCTGAAGTTGAATTATCTGAATTGAAGTCCCGAGGCATGCTCGGTTCGGTCTGACGTTCCCATGGGAGGATGTCAGGTTTTTATTTGAAGATTTAGGGACGACCATCTCACTGTGAGGCAGTTACAGTTAGAATAATTCACGTATCATCTCTGTTTTGCATCTTTCTCATGGTGTTTAAATCATGTCTTGTAGAATCCACAATTCAAAAAGTCCTTCATCCATAGCGACCACAAGGAAAATCACCGCTGAAAAATAAATAAAAAACCCTTTAATGACACATCAGTGCTGTAAGCCAAGGTTTCTACCCAAATAAAACTTGGCTGGATTAAAGTGAATTGCATAGTTTGGGTGAAAATTCATTAAGGTTAGAGCACCAAATGGTGGTGTACCACGAGGCAGTTATCTGCTGCAACCGGTCGGGGGGGTGATGGGAAAAAGAAGACAGAAAAGAGGAGCATAGAGCTGCATGATGTGGAGCAAACCACAACCAACCACCAGCACAAGATGAACCTAAAGAAAAGAGGGAGGGAAAAAAGTGCCTGAAGAAACTATCCTGAAAGCTGCCTGTGCCATGGCTTCAGCTGGACCGGATAGATGTCAGCGGCCCTGAGATACCTGAGAACATAACATATCAGAGCTGAGAACAGAAATGAGACGCTCTCTTTCCAGCAAAGTAAGCTCTGAATTTGGCCTTTTTACGACATGCAGGGTGTAAATAAGTGCAACGATCTGACTGACAAAATGAAGTTTGACGTGAAGGCTTCTTAACTGATGCTTCGAATCAACATTTAGGGGATGCAGCCTTATTGAGATTAATCTCAACGTCAAAAGCAAAATCTGAATTTACGAAGCAGCTGCAGACATCAGATAAATGGAGGACATTTTTCCAGGAGAAATGTGGCGAGAGAAAAACTTCAGCAGTTTCATCTCTTTTCACTAAACTTCCTTTACAAAAGCCTCATAAATCACTTCATCCAATGACTTATTTTTTTTTAAATGACACAACTGCCACATAAAGCTGATATATAATGTGCCAGTCATGTGGTTTTAAGACGATTAAGTTTTATGAACTTACTCCGTTCATGGGCTTTGTATAGAGTCTATGAGGAGAGGACGCGGTCAGCTTATTAAAATGTTATGGCAGTCATTAATTATGTAAAATCAGGCATCGCTGCACAGGAAGATGAATCTTCCGTTTCTCTCCTCCTCTGAAGCTCAATAAGAGGAGGACATCTCTGCAGGCCGGGTGTCCCATTACAAATCTCTGCAGCTGCACTGGGACTCAGAGTGTTAGGAGTTGGCACAAGGACACTGTTTTTACATTTACACAGTTTTTCAATTCTTCTTATAATATAGAAAATGCTGAAGCAGACACAATGGCAACACTTAAAATAACAACTAATATATAATTATAAAACTAAAAAATACACTTTAAAAGGGGAAAAGCTAATTAAAACCCTAAATGTGACATAAAACGGTAAGACTGATAATAACACAGTGTTAAGCACTTGAGTTGAAGGTAACTGGACTTCTATTTAGGTTGTTTCATCTCTCATCCGAGAGGCTACTTCAGTTCTAAAAGCTGATGGCGAGTCCAAGGTATTTAACCTCTAGTGGGGCTGTCGCCTTGGACGAGAGTCGGTGACCCACACTGTAGTCATGTAAGTTATTAAGGTCACACGGGTCAAGGTGTGAGTGGGGGTTAAATCGGTTGGGAAGGGATCTCAAGACTGCGTTACAGGTGGCTGACAGTTGGTGTTGTAGGCTACCACCATTGGCATCCTCCAAAGAGATGTACCGCTGAGTCCTGATGAGCTGAGTCTCCTGTGTTGTGCCATGCTTCTGTGGAGTGATTATTATGGTCTCTCCTCACTGCACTGCACAACATAGTTGACGTTTATTAGTTTGTGTTTGGGTGTTTTGTCTTTGAGGTGAGCCAGTTTTTGTCTCAGGGTGCTGCTGGGTCTGAAATGCTGGGATGAGAAGATTCTTCTGAGTTTCTCTGACTATCCTGCCACATAAGGGCCGACAGTGTTGTTCTGCCTGTCGTTCTGTTTCTCCCTGGGTCAACAACTCTCAGGACCATCTCCAAAGAGACATCCCCACTAGATGTTTAAAACCTGTGACTCCCCATCAGCTTTTAAAGCTGAAGAAGCCTCTCTGATGAGAGATG
Organism: Paratilapia polleni; assembly: GCA_015106735.1. Lineage (NCBI taxonomy): Eukaryota > Metazoa > Chordata > Actinopteri > Cichliformes > Cichlidae > Paratilapia > Paratilapia polleni. The sequence continues at coordinate 26,197 of VUQI01063397.1, read as the reverse complement.
AACGTCTCCATGAACCTGAAAAGAAGTCCAATTGCCTTCAACTCATGCACTTAAGACTACCGTGACCACACCACACCACAATCGTCCCTTTAGTGCCTCTTCTTGTGCATCTGTTGCAATAATTTCACAAATCAGTACAGTAACAAGATGCTCATTATATTTACAAGTCAGGGTAATTGTTTGTACTTTATTAAATTACTGTGTGTATGAGGTAAAAACAACATCTGATTTAGAAGCTGGAAACTGTGTCTCTTGCTTCCTGTTGCTGTAAAAAAAAAAAAAAAAAAGTAGTTGGTGATAATTTTCTACAAACAGCAAATTCAAACCAAGGACCTTCTTGTTGTGAGGCAACAGGGTGACCACTGCACCACTGTGCTGGTATGTTTTATTACACCACGGTATGTTTTATTACAGACAAATTCCACAATGACTTGAGACACAGTTTTCTCACCAACTTCGACATTCATTTAAAGCATTGACATTTGGTTAAAAAGGGAAAGCCGTCTTCTCAGGTTGTTAAAAAGACACCTAGAAAAAGACATCCTTTCACGTCTAAATTTGGTTAAAAGGCAAAAGGCTACAGTGCTGTCTTAGCATGAGGGAGCAATAAGTTTTTCACTGTCCAGAGACTCGTGGAATAATCTCACCATCATCACGCAATGAGAAACACAATTTACATGGAGATACAGTATATAAATGGCATTCTTAATGTAACTTTTTTTTACATTAAAAAAAATTGCCATAAAGTAATACCAGTCTGTGTACCTAGAGTGGACTATTTTCACAACCAAATAAAATGTCAATCAAATGCAAAAAATCAAATGTAATGGAGACATCTACTAAACTTTCAGTTTTGAACCATATTTATTTTCTTTGACTTGGAATGTCCTAAAAAAAAAAGATTTCACTTTTCCAGATTTAGTGGTAAAGGGGTGTCTTTATAAAGGCCATGATCGCCCAACCAGGTTAAGCTCAGAAAACAAAGGTCTTGTGCATCTGGTGCAAAACGATCAGACAGGAGATGTAAACCTGAAGTCACAGCTCTGTGAAGTACTTTGTATGCCCACCATCTACCCAGACCTCCTCCCTCTAAGGCTATGTTTAATAGATTTAATCAGAAGGACAACTTTAGGAAAAGGACTGTGCTGGATATTAATATTTGGCCATCAAATAGTCTTTAACTCTTCCTTTGCAAACTCCTGTTTAACATCAAAGACTCAGAGATAACTTAGTTTTGATGTTATGACTTTCTCAGAGGGTAAAACAAGACAAGATGTGTCTAAAAACATGTTTCCCTTAAAGTTTCCATTTGGTTTAAATTTCACTGAAAGGCCTTAAAACACCCTGGAAAAATGTTCAAATTTAGAATCTACAGCCATGAAGAAGAATTTTAAAAGGAGAGATTAGGAATATTAGCGTGATTAAAGTCCACTTAGTGTCCCTCTAAATGAATTACATCACAGTGTGACACAGAATCAGACACGAAGGACACGACCTGTGTGCATCTCTTGTTTCCAGGAGAACTTCAGATGATCGCTGAGATTAAATGGCTCATTAAGACTTTGTTCCAGCACTCGAAGGGTTGTGTGGTGATTAGCAAAGGGTTAAACTCCATACCCCGACCCCACCCTCCTCCCTGCAGCCCTGCAGGATGGTTTGGATTATCCTTCCTCCCCTCACCTCCCCTCCCCGTTTTCGGCAGCAGAGGGGGTCGGGCCTCCCCTGTAGACGAGCTGGAGCTACAGATGGTGGAGGAAATTAGAGTCTGCACGCTATGATCAGGATCAGAGCTAAAACCCCCAAAACAGCCTGGTTCCCCTCAGGTGGAGGTTTCTAATCATCCAGGGGGAATCTGCTCTCTGTAAACTTTTAATTCTTCCACAGGTTAATACTTCACCAAGTCTGTATTGGAGTGAAAAATCTTATTGCAGTGCTTGTTGCATTGCTAATTTTCCGGGATCTGGGCGTTTCCTGTCTTAATATTATCTTACAACCAGACATCGATTGCAGCGATGACACAGTAAGACAACAGACTCCAAGTGTCTGCCAATCCACAACAAATGCAGTAAGCCAATTAGAGATAACTATCATGGAACTTAATCGAATTAGCATTGCTGGTTTGCCATCCCTCTCTTTCCATTTAGGCCCTGCAATCCACACAACCCATCCCATCCCATCCGCCCCTCCCATTTACACTCCATTACAGCAGGCAGGCAGCAGGCAGGCGGCCCACCAACAGGGCCAAAAAAATTAAAGTTTGAGAATGTGAAGAAAAGATTTGAAGCTTTAGAAATACGTCAGGATATTTCAGTAAAAATTGTGCACAATTTATGTCAGTAGTCGTGTCCCTCAAATACTGAAAATTATGTTTTTGTGTATCTCAGGTCAGTTTAAAAAAAACAAAAAGAGTGCTTAACTTCGCATCAAATTCAGCAAAATATAACGATTGTTAAATGTCTGTTTGCACATGTAAGCTGAAAGAAAATCCACCTGTTTTTCTCAGAGTCTGTGTCCACACTCCTTGTACTTATTCATCTTTTTTTGTCTTCACTTTGAAGCTGCAAATCTTACAGACTGTGATTTGAGTCAGTAGCAAACAGCACATGTTTCTGAAGGGGTGCTTTGAAGACTTTGTGTGTTACCGCAGCCAGAAAATTCGAATTTGAGCAGCAGGAGTGGAGCTGAGTTGGAAGCAGTCACAGAAGCTGAGGGTGACGGGCTGGAAAACGTCCACATTAAACTGGCAGAAAAGGCTTCTTCTTCTCTGGATTTTGACCTTTTGTGCACACAAAAGCTCAACATGATGTAAACCTGCCACATTTGTCTGGTAACAAGGTAACCCAGTGTACTATATTCAGGTTGTTGTCCCCAAGTGGGAAAATGTTCCTAAATTTTTTTTCTTAAATTTCTTTACTGATTTCTTGAGTATCAGTTAGGAGGAATATAAATAAAAATCTTTCACTGCAGTGCTCGCGTGCTCCCGGGGCCGGCTTCAGGCATATTGGTGTAGTAAATTTAAAAAATGTCCTGACAGCTGTGATAGAGCTCCACATGTGGCTGGTGACTGATTAACTTTACTGTGTAACTGTGTTTTACCACAGCTCACCTGTCTGAGGGGTAGAAAAGTCTGGATGTTCCAATTTCCAGGAAGTCAACGCAATTTTGTTAAAGTTTGTCATACAAGTTGTCCTTTGGCAGCAGGTTTGGCATTGGCGAGATGAGGCTGTCACTCCCAAGTCATTGTTTCAATCAAACAATCACAATCTTTTCATAACCCTAAGAGAGTAGTTTTTAGTGCCTAAAACTTTAAGGCCTTTTAATTGTGATTTTTTTTTTCTTAAAATGAGAACATGTTATTTCTGAACAGAACATTTTTTTGAGAATGTAATAAAGAAGAAGAGTGGCTAAATCTTAATCACAGATGTGTTTTACTGATGTCTCAATACTTCAAATTAGGAATTACTCTCCACCCGATCTGGGAACCCGTCGGTTCATGTGATGACTTTTTTCTCACCCTGAATATCTGTTTCAACACTTCCTGTTCCTTGCATCAGTCATTCTTTACAAATGGAGATAAATTTTAAAAGCTAAATGAGTGTCAGAAGAGAGCCGATTGTTTTGCAAATGCATTTTCGTCAAATCAGATCTTTTGTTTGTTGTCTGCGTGAGCTGTTTACCTGCAGTCAAAGCCTGCCCAACCTGACTGCCCAGTCTGCTTGTTAAGTGCTGATGTATCAACCCTGTTTCTAGTCCAGATGTCTCCTGTGTTGGATGAGGATCTCATCTTTTCAACGTGCTGCAGTGCTTTGTCTCTTATTTTTTTTTATAAACACAAGCCCCCAAAATATTTCACTGGATCTTCTCGGCCTCTTCAGCTTCTTATTAGCACTATTCATGTGCAGCATATCTTAAACTCAGTGTCCCAGACATGCTTCAGAAATGACTAACGACACCAGACTTAACAAGCAGGTGGAACTTCAACAATAAATGGAAACCAAAATTTTGTCCCTTAATTAAGAAATGTACATTTATATGTGGATTTGTGGTTACAGAGATTGTAGCTCCCTTAAAACTTTGTGTTCATTTTATTCTGTAAACTTTATTCTGCTTTTATGAAGTCAGCTTGAATACAGTTTGCTTGTAGACTGTCTGTTTTCCCTGCAGTCGCAGGGCTGTAAAATCAGCCGGATATGTAGTCAGCACCAGGTAGGCTGTAAATCTCTGTGGTGGGATGGGAACATATGGTGGGAGGAATAATCTGACGACGGCCGAGCTTCAGTTTAAACCCCAAACAGGCGACCAAAGCTGAAGAAGCTTAGAGAGAAATTAAGACAAAACCTTCTGAGAGAGCAAGCCACAAAACAGCACTTCCATTAGTTTTTCACCTACTGTCTCTACAACACTTAGCAAAGTGTCTTTCTAATTATCAAGCCACCTGTTTGTTTTACACAGTCTGTTAGCTGTGAATTTGTATTTTTATCACATGGCAGATGTCTTCAAAACCATCAGTCTGAATAAAGTCAAAAACCAACAATGGAAAGCACAACCAGGAATCCAATTCTAGGAACAAACAAGACACAAACCACACTAATCAGTCCCACAGTCTTGAGAACTTTTTATTTTTCCTCTGAAGGTGTTTATGAAGCTCTGCTTATAAGAACAGCTTTGTGCAATAACTGCTCTCCAACATGTGCAGCTGTGTCTGAGACAGTGTGTGAAAAAGTTTGAACATGTCGTCAGGCTTTTAGTTGATTCAAATGTGTGGCCCCATTGTCTCATTTCTAGAGTTTTTCTAAAGGATAAGCAGAAAAGAGGAATGATGCTCGTATGAGCTGCCTCAGGATGAAAGTATTAATATTTGGTTTCCACATGGACCGGATATAAAACATGGACGTAGTAATTGTGAAGCCTTGAACTGAGCACCATTTTGTTTTGTTTTTTTAAACCGGACATGTTTCAGAAACTGGGAAACTCTATGCACCTACAGCAACAACATGTCAGTCATAGGGGAGGCCCACCCTAAAGCATATCCTGCTTTATCATCATTTTTAATTCTAAATGAAACCATAATTTACTAAATGAATCCAGTGTTGCATCCAGTCAGACTTAAGTCTCGTGATTACAACCATGAACTCATCAGGAAAGCATTTACTGAGGTCATAAATAAAGTGTGAAGAAGGGTCGTTTTCTTAAAGACTTCTATACAAACGTAATATTTTAGTGCAACCAAAGAAATCGCCCCCTGCTGGCCATTGAAAGAATTCAGGTTTGAGGCACTTCTGTACTCACGTTTCAGACCCAGAGGCAACATCCATTTTTTATAGAGGTTTGAGAACCTCATGTTATGTAGCATAAGTTGGGTAATTTTTGTGGGATGATTGATGTAATCTCCAGGTTCCATGTGCCAATCATTGTTGAATTTTCTTGCTGATAAATAGCCGCTGACATCAGCTGTTCCAGCTTTAGGCCCGGCAGTTTCGTGGTTCAGTAGTGGTTCCAGTCTTTTTTGGTGGGAATGTGTGAAACCAGCTTTAGAGTGGGCAACGGCAAAATGTCAGAGATAGAACTGATGATTTCACACGTGATCCAAATGATCTGGATCACTTGGATCACGTTACAGGCGTGTAAACCACACAAGGAGAGTTCTTTGTTTGATGTAAACTTCAAATCCCAAATATCATCAGAACCAGGACCAGCTTTGAAACCAGCGGACTCATTTCACAGAAGTTGGGTGCTCCTCCTTGTTCCCTGGTTCCTTCTATGATACTGTAGAGTCTTTACAATCAGCCTCTACAGTCTGGTGTCATTAGCCATTCCTGGGTCCAAATGCTCCTTCATTTCCCAAAAGCAAACAAACTCTGAGCTACCACTGAGAGTCAAAAACAAAAGCTATCTGGTGGCTAGCTAGAGAGCTATGGTTAGGCTAACATAAACACATTAGCACAGGGAGGATGGAGGATGAGCCTTTCAATGGTTCTCAATAGTAGTCTATGTTGAGGATCACCAATGGGCAGACACAAACGGCTACAATGGCAGGAAGAAGACGCCAAAAATGGACCAAACTTCAGCCGAGAGAGCATCTGAGATTATCCGTCCACAGCATGAGGTTAGACATTAATATGTTGTGGGTTATGCGTGGTTTTGATTACTTACTATGAAAAAGTCCTGATCCTAAGCTTAATCTTAGGCAGCCTGAAAGTGACTCTTTTTGGTATCCTTTTTTATGCATCTAATCAAAAAAATAAGAGACAAAGGACTGCAGCACGTTAAAATGGCGAGAGCCTCATCCAAAGCAGGAAACGCTTGGACCGGAAACAGAGCTGATTCATCATCACTTAACAAGCGAATATAAAGCACCTTGAGACAACTGGAGCTGTGAACTGGCATATAAAAACTGAACTGTAAACGCTCGAGTGTTGCTGTCTGACATTATGAAGCTTCACCTTGTTCGGCGTCGCTCTGTAATGTTCACCTTTAATGCTGTGAAATTGCAAGAAAAGAACAAGTAAAGATTATTGTCTCGCTTTTCTCTTTTTTTCTCCGAACCTCAGACCAGCTCTGGAAATAAACCCTCTTCACTGCTCTGCATTCACCTGCTGGGCCGCGGAGGTTAAGTGCCTTGCTCAGGAGTCATTAATATGAGAGGAGGCCTGTGTGGGATTTTAAACTGCCAGACATTTGTCCAGAAGTCAGCTTCTCTCAGCTTTGGCTCAATGTCAGCGTGACGTGAAATAAATCAGGGAAGACTTCCTTATCTCTGCTCCGGTCTCTCCTTCCACACCTTCTGGAAAGTCTTTAACCTCGTCCGGGAAGCTAATCAGCAGAGTTGTGAGTGATTTAGAACAGGCTCGCTCCACTCTGCCGTCTGGCAGGCAGTGATAGCGCCCGGGAGAGCTGTTACAGCTGCCGGCGTGGAACCGACCATGTCCAACGGCACCGCAGAGGACTCTGCTGCTGCTGCTGCTGCTGCTGCTGCCTCCACGTCAGAAAAATGTGAGCGTGATGGAGAGATGACAAACCAACAGCAGCAGCATGAAAGGCAGCGTGCCAAATGAGTCTACTAGTCCGCCTTGGTGGAGTGCCAGCGGCGGCCAAAAATGGAGCCGTGGGCCAATATGTGCAGTGTAAATATTAATCCAGTCAATGAGGAGGGTTTAATGAGTCGTGTTGGGTCCTGTTCATACAACCAACTCAGGTATCACTCACATGGTGACACAGAGGTGATGAAATCCCCTGTCTGACTGCAACAGAGAGTTTGAAGGGCCACAAGAGGACTCTAACCTTTCTATAAAACACCGGTTAAGAGGGAGTATTAGGGTCAGATGTTATTTAGACGCTTTGAAGAGGGGAGCCTCTGACTGTGGACACAAAAATCTCATTCGGTTTCCTCACAGACAGTCGGAAGTGACAGCAACACTCAGATCCGGATGAAACTCTGTCAGCAGAACAAACAAAAAGATCTGGTTCAGGTCTAAAATGTCAGATCTGCTGTTTGCTTCACTGACATTTAAACCTAACATTAGGTGGCTCTGTGTTATCGGCAGTCATTCCCAGCGTTGAAGAAGACAAACACCATGTGCTGCCTCTAGAGGACAGGGACAAATGATGGCGGCTGTTTTCTCCTTGGAGGACTTGTCGTTTCTGTCGTGCACGCTTCATCAGTGATGGAGGACGTATTCACGTCCTTTATGCAATACTAATACCACATCGTAAAAATAAACCATGACTGTTAGAAGTCCTGCCCTGAAAATCAGGAAAATGCAGCTGAAGAAAAGTGAAAGTACTCAAAACAGTCAAATGACCCCTGTGAGTGGTATATTTATATTATTACACATTTTCCTTTATTAAATTAAACAGGGAAAGCTACACAATTACAATATCCTAATTACAATACACATGAAACAATAAAAGCACTTCTTCTCCTTCTTCTTTCGGCTGCTTCCTTTAGGAGTCACCACAGCGGATCACCTGCCTCCATCTCACCCTATCCCAGCATCCTCTTGAGTCACACCAACCCTCTTCATGTCCTCCTTCACTACATCCATGAACCTCCTCTGAGGTCTTCCTCTTTTCCTCCTGCCTGGCAGCTCCATATTCAACATCCTTTGTCCAGTATATCCACTGTCCCTCCTCTGCACATGTCCAAACCATCTCAGTCTCTAACTTTGTCTCCAAACCGCTCAACCTGAGCTGTCCCTCTGATGTACTCGTTTCTAGTCCCGTCCATCCTGGTCACTCCCAGCAAATATTTTAGCATCTTCATGTGTGTTCCACCTCCTGCCTTTTTTTCAGTGCCACAACAAGCACAAAATATACAATAAAACAAAGAAAATAAGATAACACAGCAAATGTAATTAAAGAATGAAAATAAATACAAAAAAAAAGATGTCAATGTAAATGATAACATTAGTTCAAATAAAGCAGCCATATAAAAAATTTAACAGACGTAGCCACCGTCACTCACTGGTGTGTTAAGGTCTGTTTTAAAGCCTTAATGTTAGTGTTCTGGTGTTTGTTTTGGAGCCAGAAGTGAGATGAGAAGGTGGAGTTATTAGCTAATGATAGCTAGCTTGGTTAGCAAGCTGCATCCATAAACAGACACAGGTCCTCCTAATTTTTGCTAAGCAACAGACTAATAAAATATTAGAATTTCAGACTTCATGAACAGTCTGTTAGTAAAATTAAGCGCACAGCATGGCACATTATTTGTCAGATAATTTCAATAAAAATGCTCCAAATGGAACCAACAGCAGGAACACGGTCCAGAGGTCCTGAGGGGTGTAGCCTACTGCCAAGTGAGATTAATGGGTGAGCGAGCTATGCTGAGTTTAAAGTCAGAGTTTTCTGTGTCACAAAAGTAGCTATCTTTTTACCTGGCTAAATCACCATGGTAACTTATGCTGAACCCATAACCTGGCTGGGAGCAGGTTATGTTCGGAGTTTAGGTTTTTAATCAGCTGATTCTTTTATTTACAGCATGTTTTCAGTGTGATATAGATTCTCTGCTGGGGTATTGTGTTTTACATGTGTGTAAGCTGTTAAGCCGTACCTTACTAACATCACAAATGAAGCCAGCTGTAAAGTTACAGCTGCACAAACTTTGCTTCACCAAATGTATTAATTTGGTGATGCAGAAAATGTATAAATGTTGTTCTACTTGATTCTAATCTGCTGCTGAGTCTCTTTTACACTGCTGGAATTATAGCTACTAGAACACAGAACACACACCAAGAATACCTGTTCAAATTAATAAATTAATTTCACTTTGATCTGCCCACAAACAAAAGCGATTTCCACGTCTCCTTTATGAGGCTGTGGGACAGTAACATTTAATGTTTAAATGGATCCAGTTTAAATTTTCAGAGCTCTAATGTGCAGCTGCCACCTTAGAAATAAACAGCAGCTCTGAGAGCGACTCAGCGATAAAATAATTAACTTAAATTAAAATGTTTATTTTACCACTCTGTGCACTAATTCACCAGATTAATGATTTTCTGCAGCATTAATTTTCTGTCTTATTTGCATCAGTGTTGAATTTTACTGTTATATTGTTTATGTTATTTATAGACTTTTATGACCATTTTATCGTCATCATCTGATACCGTCTCTGATTAGAGTAGGTGGCACTCACAGGGATCATTTTCTATGTAAGAAGAGTCATATGATGTTGGGTTTTAGGTTTTGTCAAGCCAGCTAACACAAAGAAAGCCTGGCTGTGTTGAACTTCCTCTGTAGTACACCCCGTCAGTTCAGGGACTCCCAATTAGCTGAGGTGAAACCTAGCAGACAACGAGTAGCTGCAGCCACCTGTGAAGATGGAACTGCAGTTTATGGCACTTGTACATCAGCAGTTGTTGCCACTTGGCATTCAGCCTGTTTGATGTACAACTCAGTGGATTTAAATTGATTAAAAGGGCTTCATTTTTCTAATTTTACAGTCTTCTGCAGATAGTTCTACGTGTGTCTCGGAATGGTTAATAAACCTCTTTTCCCAATTGCAGTACTAACGTGATGATTTTTGGGAATCAAACTGTCTTTGGACTTTGTGCAGGATGAAATTGAGCTTTTATTAAAAAGAAGCTTAATAAGAAGATATTCCTGAAAAGAGAAAATATATTGCCGTGTATGATATTATTGCTCATGGATCAAAGGGCAAGCCAGATTTTAATGTTGTTGGTGGAGATAATACTTTGCATGGGGCTGCAACTAATAATGACTTTCATCATGAATCCACTTGCACGTTATTAATCCTTTGATTGTTTGGTTTCAGAAGAGTTTAGTCTAGAACTAACTGGTGCGAGGATAACAACTTATTCCCACATGATAAAAATGCCACCATTCACCTGGGACTTCAGGAGCTCCATAAAATTCAGATATTTAAGAGGAAAATGTGAAAATTGTCACATTTGGGGGATTTTTGCAAGAACAATATCTTTAACAAGCATCAGAACAGTTGTTGAAACTGTTGAGTAAAACAATTTTTCCCAGTCAAATAAACAAAGACATTAAGATTCATATTCTAATACACTTCCCTTCTAAAGTGTCACGTGCTTCATCTCACAATGTTAATTATATTTAAGAAAACAGCCACGTTTGTTGTCATATGTGCTTTCACACTGTGGAACTAAAGTGATTTCTTATTATAACTGTAGATCTGTAACCCTGCTGTGTGCAGACTGTTGTCACTGTGGCCTCCGTCTCTGCATGTAAAACCGCTTCATTCACTGCAGCTTTTTTTTTTTGCAGGTTGCGTTTATGTTTAAGGTGTTCGTGAGTGCGCGCGCGCGTGCGCCAGGGGCGTGGAGGTGGAGGGGAGTGTTGCATCCTCTCACGTGACCAGCCTGTCTGTCCTCTCCTCTCCTCAGTCCGGATCTCTTTGTTGTGGTTGCAGCTGCTGCTCTCTTTACGCACCGCGTCTCCTCTGAGCCGCTTCAGCGCCGCGCGGAAAACCGGAGCCGGAGCGCCCCGGTGATCACTCTGACCGGGATCCAGGACGTTCAGGATCGCTTCGTGTGCGCCGCAAGACAGCCAGCCAGATTCAGCTGTTGTAGTTCATTCTGCCTAAAAAAGAAAAAACAAAAAAAAAAGACGCGGAGTTTCTTTGCGGAGGAAGGACGGATGGCGAGGATGCTCCCGCTGCCTCCTCTGCTCCCTCCCTGGACAAACCGGACCGCCTCCGAGACTCCTTGAACGCGGAATCCGGCGAGCAGCTCCCTGCACATTCCTCCATCTTCCACTTCTCTGTGATCTCCTCTCCGCAGCCTTTGGAGCTCTCCTTCAGCGGGGCACAGCGTGAGGCAGCCTCCGCCTGCTGCACCTGGGATTAAACTGTTCGCACGCCTTTTCACCTAAACCGAGATCCGAGCGCTGCGTCCTGCCGGTGTCTGCAGGTCGGATCGTCTTCATCATGATGCTGTCAGGCCCTGGGAGACATCACAGGCGTCCCGGCGGGGTCGTCCGGTGCCTGGTGTCCGCCTGCCTGCTGTCTCTGCTGCTGGAGGCTCGGGCGTCTTATCCTCAGAGCGGCGAGTGTAAAGGCAAAGGGAAGGACTGCACAGGTAAGACCTGCTCCTCCTCCTGCTGCTGCTGTGGTGATGCTCATGCTGTAAAGCAATCTTTTTGAGAGAATAACCATAATCTGATGCTGAGATATGCGCACGCCGTTCCTGTAATTCTGCAGGAGAAATGAGCTTTATGACTCTAATATTCCCTGAGGGACGTCTCCTCTGATATGGTGACTTTTTGGAGCCACTGCTGCGCACACTGTTGAGTTTGTGGTGACCTTTGCATCTCACAGGAGTCTAATTATAGTGGCTTTAATGTGCTATTAAGTGTCTGCGTCCTTATTGGCCTGTTTGATTTTCCAGCTCGCTGAAATATGAAGAATCGCATTAATATTCCTGCACGTTTCTGCTGCAAGTCAATATTATGTCTGTAACGTGTGCTGGGACTGGAGAGGCTGAATTTAATCTGCTGTAGTATTGATACATTTATTCCTATAGGGGCGGTTTATGACATTACAGCTGGTCTGAGTTATATATTTAGTCCATGTTATCATGATTGGATCCATATTCTGTTCATGTGGAGGCTTCAGATGGTTGCATGATTCTTTGTAGTGACTTTGCAAGAGTTATTGTCGTTTTCTGTTTTTAATTTTAGTTTTTCATTAAGTTTAATTCAGTTAGCTCTCAGAGTTTAGCTTTTACATTTTTAATTTTAAAAATGTTTGCTTTTGGTGTAGTTATTTTCTTTCTTTTTTAGTTTCAGTTGTAGCTTTAGGGTTTTTTAAAATTATAATTTGTGGGGTTTTATACAGGACTCTCAGTGCTGTACACATCGCTGTCTCAATAACCATGAGCACCAAAGCTTAATCATGCTTGTTATTTTGTTATTGTTGTTAAAGATATTTCCTCTATAATTTTATTTTATTTTACTTAGAATTTCCAGTCATGTCAAGTCAGTCTTACTTGCATGGTCCAGTATCACATGTGACAGTTCAAAGGGCTTCACGGGCATGAAAACACTGAAGACAGGGAAAAACAACATATTAAAAAATGAACAAACAAACAAACAAGCAAACAAACAAATACTTCAAAGATTTAAAACATACATAAAAACCTGTGAAACAGAGACAAAGAGAGGGAGAAATTATGAAAGAAAAGAAAGTTGGAAACAGGAGCTGAAGGCTGATATGATGTTGATTTGTTAGCATGCATGTACAGAGGTACTATAAAAAGCAAGTTTGGTTATCATTAAGTAAAAACAGGTGTCAAATTTTAAAAAATTTAAAATTTAAGTCTGAGTCTTTAAGAGTTTCTTGAAATTATCAGTACAGATTCCTTCCCGAATATCTTGAAAATGGCAGAAAGCTGCATCCCATTTTTCTCTGTGAGGAAATCAATGAATTCATTTTAGTTCATGGGCCACATACAGACCAGTTTGATCGCAAGTGTGTTGGATCAGTAAGACCATTGCACAGTAACTTGTATTTATAAAAAAAAACACCCCTCTCTTATTTTTCCTTTACACTAAAAGACGTTCACCTGAGTCAAAGCCAAGATTTTAAAAAACATGAGCCCTAGATCTAAAAATCAAAAGTCCATTAGCTGGCATTAACTCCCCAGGAAAAGCAGTGCATTTTATTAAAACAAACTGAGTAATTAATGACTTTGACTTTAATGACTTTTCACTTTGCAAAGCCGTTCAATGGGCTGAACTGGCCCCTTTTGGCGGACTGCTTAAAGGCCCCCGGGCCACAAGTTTGACACCCATGTTCGAAAGTCTGTTCTTCATTTTTATTTCAGTTCATTTCAACTAAAATTTTTTATCACACCCTAGTTTAGCTTTAGTTCAGTGTAATACCGTTGATTAGTTGTGTATTCATCATTTCATTTCATTTTTCAGCACTCAGCATGCTTTAAATTACAGTGTAGACAGGATCATCAGCAGAGTACAGTACATGAAAGCAGGCGTGTAGGTTTCAGATGAGCAGCTGCATAGGGGAGCACTTTGAGTGGACCCCCACAGCGTCACACACTTCATTTCCTGTATTCTGCTCAATTTTTATGCACCTGTTTATGGTGCAAATGTCTATTTATGTGGAGGAAAAGGCAGTGAGGCTCTCAGGCAATCTGTATCATGTTCAAATAATTAATCTGAGCTTGTCTCATTTAATATAATCCCTGCTGAGTCACACATGTAGACATGATTTAGTCTTCTGTCCTCCTGTGTTTGCCTGGGACCAGACCTGTAATGGGGGAACAGCTCTGACTGATGTCAGTTCAATTCATTTTTATTCATACAGCTTTATATTGTAAGGTAAATGTTAGAGACAAACCCAACAATCTGATGAGTCCCTGGGCAGCACTTGGCAACAGGGGGAAGGAAGAACTCAATTTTAACAGGAAGAAACCTCCAGCAGAGCCAGGCTCAGGAAGGGGCTGCTATCTGCCTCTACCAGCTGGGGGTTGAGAGGAAAGAGAAAACAGAAAAGAAGAGCACAGAGAAATCAGGAACAACTAACGAGACAAAACAAACTAAAAATCACTAATCCTCCAAAATGTGCCCGTTCACGTCAGTGACAAATTCCTTAATTTAAAATGATCGACCCTCACAGCTCCCACGTGTTTCAGCAAGATTTCTGTTCATGTTCCAAATGTTCTGCACATTTAAAACCTATCACACACATATCCGTTTTTAGAAGACACATAAAGCACTTCTTCACAGTTAAATAGGTTGTCTGAAAGCAAAAAGGAGAGAAGAAGAAGAAGAAATACTTCATTTATCACAAGAGTTGGGAAATTACTGATAGGCGACATTATATTAAGATCAGTTTGCAACAACATTTATAAAATTAAGACTATTTAGGAAAAAAGGCTCTCATCTTAGACCTCCTCTTCCTCCTTTTCATTCTGGCTCCTCCTTTTTTATCAACCTGTGCAGTAATAGCTAGCACGGACGCGGTCAGCAAGTTAGTTGTAAGAACTAGTGCACTTTATCATCATTATACTGATACTAAGGTGTACAGTATATACGCTGCTCTTTCAGTCACTGTATGACATACATGACTTACAGTGATAGGAGAGCTCCTGCAGATCCTTAAAGAGTCTTAAAACGTATTAAATTCATTAATCTGAAAATATCATCTTAATTGGTATTAAAAAGTCTTAAATGAATCTTTTCTGGGAAGTTGGATTGTATTCATCATTTGTACTGACACTTCAGTTTAATACATATTAATATCTTCAGATAATTTGTAACTAAATTTTTTTCAATCATTTACTGACAGCCTCAGGCATTAATATCACACAGATTAGGCTAGCAGAGCCAACAACACACATATTTTGTTTTAATGCCTTTCTGCAGACTGTCTTCTTTCAAGCAAAGACAAGGAGACGTGTGAATTCTGTGAAATTATTTTGTGCAGGAAGTGTTTCTAACATGGTACAACGTCTCCCTTTATCCATAGCCTTCATAAATCAGACTAAGAATTGTTTGTTTTAATGTTGTAATGAGCCTCCACCAAACTGCAAGAACCGGACAACTGATGTCCCTAACCCTGTGTAATTAGTGTTCTTTCAGTTTGGTTTTGTTGTAAAGTTAGACTTTAAATTCACTTGAGATCCTTTGAAAAAGTCTTAAATCTCACACGCCTTAAGCTGTAGGAACCCTGGGCAGTCATGTTTATATCTCATCACTGTTTTGGCTGATGCTGACACATGGAGAACGAGCTGTGCAAAAATGCTGGCAGCAGAATACTGACTGGTGACTGGTTACCATTATGTGATTGTAACTGTTTGAGAATTGTTATTATCCAGGTTCAAGCTCTTTGAATGTGAGAATTTGCTTTTTCTGTGGGCTTTTGTAGGTGTAACTGGGTATCCCTGGGTTGTTTCTGGATATTATTCAGGTGAAAATTAAACATACCTTTTGAGGAGGTGTTGACTGTAAACATCCGAAAGAAACATCTGTAAGAACCGTTAGTGCAAAGCTGAACAAGAGACGAAAAATGAGCAAATGCAAAATTTTCTAGATGAAACATGTTTACAGTGAAGAAAAGTTCAGTATTGAAACTTTAAAAGTGGCGCTAATGACTGTTCCTCCACCTCCAGATTGTTTTGATCATGAAAATTAATTAACACACCTGTTGTATTTATAGATTTAAACTGCTTATGAAAAAACTGATTTTGGACGGTTACACTAGTTAAAAAAAACACTATTTGTATTAATGTATGCATCTTCATTTTTATTGACCTGGAAACTTTATGGAGAAAATGAGTGTAAAAACATTGGTATTTGCATTTTAAAAACACCACAATGTGTACTTTCAGGTACTTAAAATAAGCTGCACCTCACGTCTCCACATCCTGAAAAACACCTCATCGTGACCTCTGCGGTGAGCACTGAGCTTCTATAAGCCTATCATTTACTCTTAATGTAATGCACTCTGACAGGGATTTTAGTCAATGCTATTTGCAATCATGTTTGCATCCTGCTGCATCAATATCTAATATTCATACATTCATTGCACTCTTATACTGTTCTTCTTCTTTTATGAAATATTTAAAGGAAAAGAGCAGCGGTCATGTAAATGATTGTTGGCTGTCACTCTGGAATAACCCGCCTCAGTCATGTTTTATTAATGAGCCTCTGAATTTCTTTTGCTGGGGCCACTCGCAGTGTTTGCATTAAGAAATGGAGCGTTTTCCTCGCAGACGAGCGCCGCGATCCTCATCAGAACATAATGCCACGTTCTGCAGAGGCAAATGAAAACGTTCCGAGTCACTAAACAAACCAAATACCTTGATTTTTAGCACGGAAAGTCTAATTCACACAGTCACCACTCCATGCATAACAATAAGCACGTAGCACAGGACTGAGTCTTGATACCTGAAAAACAGAAGAAAAGAAAGGCTTTTACCGTCACAGGAGAGACGGAACAAAATGGCTTTTGGCACTTTGTTGGAAGCAGCGTGCAGCAGGGTTTGAAGGGAAAATGCAGCCCTGGAGAAACATCAAGCATTCATAGCACACCAATATTCTCTGGTACTGAACTGTAAAATATAATATGTGGAAAAGCATTTCTGACATCAGCCGTCTGCTGCTGAGGGGGTGATGTGAAGCTTGGAGTTTGGTTTCCATTTGCTGCCGTCATTTTCAGCTACTTTAAGTTAGAACAAATTTGGACAAAGAAAGTGGTGGACAATGTGGACACGCAGACAAAAAGGATCAGGCTGGCTGTGTGAGATATTTACCAGGCAAGTTTTCAGCTTTTGACTCATAGCGAAATGTAGCGGGAACTATAACACAAATCCACGTGTTTCCCTGTCTGTGAACAGATTGCTTTCCACAGAAACAGATTGCATTTGTGGTGGTAACAACAAAGGGCACACCCAAGCTTTCTTGAATGAATTTGTAACAATAATTAGCAATAATCAGAAGTTCCTCATTCTGTGGATGGACTCAAACTCCACCATTTGGACTACTTCTGGCGATGGTAGTCCTTATTCAGCTCTGCAACCTCTGTGACCTCGGTGTAGCAGTGCATGAACCAGCTCTCCACCTGTTTCAGGCTCTGGTTGAAGTGGTCCTCCAGCTCGCAGTGGATCTCCAAAGCAGAAGGAGGACTACTGTCTCTAGCTGCAGTCCAAGATGGTAGAGATTGAGTCCATCCAGCAAGTTGAGAGACCACAATGGCAACCTGACCAGCCCGCCCTTAGGGTAACAGAAGATGGGAAGGACTGGTTTGCAACGACTGAACTTTCAAAATGAAAGCGAGGGCATTGTCTACTACTAAATCAATCACAACTTTTTCACAGAAGGATGAAAAAAGTAAATTGCAAAATATTCTTGGTTGTTGGCTGTCAACATACCAGGGTGGTCCACCCAAATGAAGTCTATGTGTAGGAAACACTGGTTTGTGTCAGTGTGAAGGTAGCACAATAAAACAACACACAGTCCTGAAACCTTACAGTTCTGTAGTTGTGGTCAGAATGATGGTTGATTTCAGAGACTTCTGACCCATTAGTAGTGAGTAAAGGGTGCCAGAAATAGGATCCCACTGGCCCCAGCATCAGAGTATAAATTAGTAGAAATATAAAGAAGAAAAAAAGGTTAAATTCATGAGGCAAATCTTAGAACTTAATACAGTTTACCTTCAGTTTACCTACCACTTATGTTCACTAATTACTGCAGGCTAAAACACTGATTCCTGTATGTAAAGACGGTTAACGGTGATTCAGTGCTCTCTCGTTAGTAAAGCCTAAATCACTTTGTCTTCATTCTGGACGTTGGAAATCCAGTCTGTAGTGTCTCTCTCTCTCTGATTTCTCTCAGTGGTAGCAATGTGTCTGCACAGAAGAGGCTGTTTGCCTGCATGTGCCAAAGCCTCCTAAAACATGACAGAATACCTCTGACTACAAACAGAAACCTGACAGCTTCCTGTACCAAAAAGCTGCAAATTCTGCACATTCATTTGTAGATTTTCCTTGATTGATGTGGTTTGAGAACTTACTGCATCTCGGCTGGTGTTACTGCCCTGCAAAATGTTCTTTAGTTTACCTGTTGTTGATAAGTCCCTTAAAAAGAGCCAAACTAACAGTGGAGCTCTCAGCCCCAAGCCCACTGATTCAAGCCTGTGATTCAATAAAGAAATCTGAACTGGTTGGAGACTACCAGGACCCAGTGATGGATTAATCCACAGTAAGGTTCAGTGAGTGATTTATTTATTTTTTTGGTTTACATTGTTAGTTTTACAAAAAACGTTAAGAATATGCTTCACTGAGCTCACAATGCGACATGAGAAAATTTCATAACAAGACTCAAGGTGCCATAAATATAAAAGTTAAGTGTGGAGGGTCTGAAGTTGGATTAAAAATGCACCAACAATAAATAATTGCAAAGATCACCACATGAAAAAGTACCAGAAGTTTTCTATTCAGAAGTCTTCAATAGATTTATGAACCTTCGCTTCCCAAAAGAGGAAACTGCTGGGGGAGAATGATCTTGAACAATATTCAAGGCTTTCTGCTGAAGGAGGGAAGAAACGGCCAGCAATCTTTCTTTATATTTCAAATATATTTATGATAGAGAAAGTTTACACCCTCTCAACAACTGATGTGTAAAACCCTGAAGCGCCCAATTTCTTCAGATTAAAGACAGTTTATGGTGATCCAACTTTACAGGTTTGAAAAGCTGCAGAGAGCTCAAGCTTTTTGCACCAATGTTGCGATAGCATGACCCATAGAGACACTGACTTTTCAGAGTTTTCATCCTGTTTGTTTGTGTTCTGGTTGATATGGCTCACACTTAATTCAAAATGGAACAAGAGGATCTGAAGCAGCAGCCGGCAGTGGACAAACAGCTGGTGAACCATTTCGATCTGAGGGGTTCGGACACAAAGTCATTTAGTTCAGTTAAAGAATTCTGCTCTCATGTCTACAGTCAGCACAATACTGTGAGAACAAGTTTTGTTCAAGTGAGTCTGAAGCTCTGACTTTGAAGTCAGCTGCTCGTACGTCAGCTCTGTCCTCCATATGTTCGTACTGTGTAATTTTGCGGTGTACCAACCATTTCATTTGGGATGCTTATTTTTCTGGAGACACATATGTTCAGCAGACCCCCCTCTATATCTGAGGATGTGGTATACAGCTGTTTTACAGCCAATTACCAATGTTTAAAAGGGCCTGTTCTGCTTTTCCTCATTTCCTGTTCCAGTGGTGGACGTTCATATTAAACATGGTGAAATTTCAAATAAAGAGGTCAGTGTATGAACGAGTAATCTCTGTGGGCCAAAAGCTCAAGTGTCAGACTGCTCTAAACACTCAGTTTCAGACACTTTTTTTCTACTCTTGAATCTATATGATATCATAGAGAGGGGATATCCCTAATATGGTCATTTCAGGCACAGCAAGCCCCACCCACCTGCAGTTCAAAGTTTCTGTTTAGGAGGGGCAACCAATCAGAAGAAAGTTTGGTTAAAGGGAGAGGCAAGGGAACTAAAACAGCTTGTTTCAGAGAATGAATGAGGGTCTGCACCAAAGCCCAGAATAAGATAAATCAAGGTTATTTGTTAACTATCAATCATGCACAGCTACTCTGGTAGAGCCCAAGAGTAAAACTGTGGCATTGGCGGATTGCAAAATCAGAGGTTTTTTGGTTCAAAATTGACCTTTGGGGAATGCAGCATGATTGGTCCGCGTATCATTAAAGCAGTGAGTCTTACGACAATGTTTTATCTTACTTAACAGAAGTCTGTTGGCAGTCGATCTAGCCAATATATTCAATCCTAATAGAAGTGGTAATCAGTTTGTAGTTTATTTTACTGATTTCTTCAAGAATCTAATTCAAATTTTGACAAAACTCTACTATTGCTGATTTAGAGGAACTGGGACCACAGCTCATTTTACTTGGCGGGGATTTTATCCTGTCATTTAGAAAATGTCAAAAATCTAATTTGAAGTTCAGTCTTTTATTTTAACATGTAGTCTCACTGGTCAAATTTCCCAAAGGGCAAGCTTGTACTGTTTAAATATCGACAGAAAATGTACCCATGCAGTGTACCCATACGGTGTACTTTAATTTGAACCTAAGAGAAGCATTAACAAGCTTGAAACCCATGACACACGAGACGCTTGTTTCTTGGTCAAAACAAGCTAATTTTTGTGGATTTTTCCAGCTCCTCTGCTCCACTTTTTATGTACCCAGCTGCAGCATGAGCAATAAATCTTATACTATGAAATGGCAGGACTTGGACGAGTGCCTGGATGGGCAGGTGGAGCAAAGAAGTGAAAGAAACCAAACTCTACAGTTATTTTTGCCTTAATGTCACCTGAAAACTGGGGAAATGACAGCAGAGATGGGCTGTAATTAATAGCAGTCAGCTGTTTCCTGACAGGACGAGAACCACTTAGTCATGATCTGCTTTTATTTTGTCAAGCCGTTTCACTCGGGCTGAGTCAGGTTATGTTCCCTGACAGCCGGGATGGAGCTCACTCACCCTCGCCAAGATAAATGAAATCATACTGTATAATTTGGCCCTCTGCGAGACTTTTAAACGCTTGCCTCCTGGGAGATTGTTTCAAAGTCCTCCGCCTCGCCCGACGGAGCACGCTCAGTGGCTCATACATGTGTGCCAGGAAGCTTGAACATGACAAATTTACTTGGGGAAAGTGTAACAGGCGTGATTAAATTTTCAGTAGCAGCTCTGACATGAACAGAGCTGCAGATGAATATTGATGTTCTGTCGATGCTGTTTACTGTTTACACTCAGAGGCCATTTAGCTGTAGCAGCTGATGATGAGAACAATATCCGCCCCTCAGTAATCTTCATGCCAAGCTGCAGGGATGGAGAAGAATAGTGAAGAGCAGGTAGAGGGCTTCTCCTCAGCGTATGCAGCTGTGGTTCAGGTGTCGCTGTGGTAATGTCATCAGTGACAGCTATGATGCAGATTAATCTTTGGTGACCTGTTTTTCCAAGATGCTAATGAGACTACATGAATAATTTGCATTTGAAATCAAGAACTGTGACAGGACAATGTTTCCCACACACAGACTATAATGGATATATGTAAACACATTTGGGTAGTCATTTTTAATCCATCTGAAATAAAAATGCCATCCACAACTGATTTAAACAATTCCCTCGCTCTTATTTTGAAAGCCCAGTCGCTCCTAATCAGTTAGCCAAGACATTTCCTGTTTCAAGTTTATCCACAGATGAAAAATAAAAATAAAAAAATGCTAAATTGAACTGCAGTATATAGCTGGGCAGCCTATCCAAGTCAAGTCTGTGTGTTGTACATCCCTTTATCTTTTTTTTTGTGCCTCTTTGCTGAACACAAGAAGGGAGACTTCCACACAATGAGAGGTCTCAAAAGTACTAAACAGTCTCTGTCAGTGTCTGTATTTGGAATGAAGCTATTCTGTAATATATTGTTCTATTTTGTAATAGTTGGTACTTAAATTGTTCTTTACTGCCATGGAGCAACTGTGACCACATAATTTCCCCTAGGGGATTAATAAAGTATTTCTGATTCTGATTCTGACAGGGGGGTATTTGGCTCAACTTACTTTGCTA
>VUQI01063396.1:0-14074 GCA_015106735.1 Paratilapia polleni | reverse complement strand
CATGAGGCAAAAAAAAAAAAAAAAAAAGACAGATGGATGGTGCTTTCAGTGTGTGGGCATGCTGTTGTCCTAAAAACAATGGGAAGCTTTAGTCTGGTTCGCTGATTTGGCCGTTTATCAACACAGTCAGTGGTTGTGACACACAGCTTATGGAGGCAATTAAAATAATTAGCTCCCAAAATTCAGACCCCCTCTCCACAGTGATAACCAAGTCAAATCAGAACACAGTTTTGAAGGATGTCAGATCAGAAGTTGCCTGAGACTCACCACATATTTGTCAGTACTGTATGTCACTGGCTACATTCCAGACAGGAACGTCTGAGAGATAAGACATCATACTTCAAATGGTGCCTTCCTTGTGCCATTTGGAAATATTTTCTTTTCCTCATGACTCTTATTCAGATGAAATTTTCTACACAAAACTGACAGGTGCAAATACTGTGACCTCAGTAAATCCACTAGAATAGGTAATCCGCCTCTGTTATGCTTCTCGCTGTTATTTGCACAATTCTCTCCTGGATACAGATGCAATGAGGAGAGAAATGGAACTTGCAAACACATACTGTAACATGCAGACTGCAACTCCAGCCTGGTGTGTCTGCTGGATGAATTATGTACGTGTGTCTGGGGATAAGAATGAATCACATCTGTGCTTGAAAAACACAAAAAGCCTTCAGTCTAACCCACAGTTTTCAATGATTTCTAAAGTCCTCCAAATTAAATGGCACAATACCTATGTTGCTTTTTACAGTGACAAAGAACACATAGTTTTCTGTTTTGAGGCCCAATGACATATTTAAGTATCAGCACAATCTGATGGCAGACTGATACTCATAAAATTTAATCAGTTGATGCATGTTTCCTGGGCACGATATTTTTTCCCCTACCGATCAGTGTCAATGTACACATAGTGATGTTTTTAAAGTTTTAAATAGTAAAGTCCTCATTACAGGAGCTGGTGCAGTGGTGGAAGCTTAACCTCCTGAGACCCTGTGTCCACATTTGTGGACATTAAATTTAGGCTTTTCTGCACCTTATACTTCATTCTGCTCAATATAATGTTTATACATTGTTAAGCAATGTTGACTTTGTTTTGTTGTGCTGAAAAATAAACTGAATCCCGTATGATGACATACTTTTTGGGAGGGAAATTATGCAGCACCTATGTAATGAAGTGACTCTTCCTATTCAAACAGGAAGCTTAGTTTTTGTACTTATCAGGTCCAATAAATCTCAAATAGCTAGGAGAAATTAACAGTGCATCCCAAACAAGAGCTCGGGTCTCAGGAGGTAATTTCATCCTCAAACCAAACACTGCAGTTCGAATGCCAAATGAAAAGGATGATTTCTACTCTTTTGCACTGAAGCTGTTTTTTTGTTTGGTGTTTGGTTAGCTTTAGGCAATAAAACTGCTTAGATAGTGTTAGACGAAGATCATGGTTTGGGTTAAAATACAGCAGTTGCCTCTTATGTCAAAGAGTCCCATCAGAGTCTTAAAAAACAAACATGGTGCAGGCACAAAATGTATTTCAGCAGAAATACATTTTGTTCTGGCTGTAATAGAAAAAAACAAATAAACAAACAAACAAAAAAACCTGGCAATTCATGTCAATGTACAAATACATTGCCTTTTTGGGACTGTTTCACATTTTGTGATGAGACCAGGCTGTATGTATGTAGGGAAAAATCATGATTTGGCTCATTATTACAAATATAATAAGGTTAAGGGACCCTTGCTGTTGGTTATAAGTGCTTATACCATGTTAAAGTTTGGAAAACTAAGAATAATCGCCTGGGTGTTAGTGACCCAACCATCCACCGCTCCCTATGAAGAGTTTTTTGTCATGTAACACTGTCAGACTACACCCTCAGTATTCATAATTCCTATGGTTACCACTAGAAGGCTTCTTCAGTTGAAGGAAAATATAATATTTTGAGATGTTTCTGGAAATGCTAAACTATTGATGGTAGGCTCCCCCCCAATCCTGCCCACCCCACTCCCTACCCAACCTCTCAACCAACACTAATTTCAGGCCAAATGTTCCACTTGTGAAGAAGAAATATCAAAATCAAACCAACAGAATGGTAAACAATTTGTTGATGGTCATCCATGTACTTCTTAAATTTGTATGTTGCTCTTAGGATGTAACGAATACCTCTAGGGGGCTTTGAACTTTGGCAGTTCCTTGTGGTCCTCTCTTAACCATTAACTGGGTATGAAAGATAGATGTAGTTACTGCGACGTCACCCATTGGTTAGAGAAGTCCCATTGTGAAGCCTCAATCTTCAAGTGTTTGCTCTGCTAAAGCCTGCTCTGCTTTATCCACCTTTTCTGACTCTAATGGGGCTATAATTTACAGGGTAAGGATTGTGTTGTATTCCTTAAGACTTGAAACTTGTGATTGAGCCCATAAACCCATCAGGAAAGTGTTTACTGACATCAAAGGCCGGGCATCATTTTCCCATAGACTGGAAGTCTTTTCACAACAGAGGAGTTGCCCCCTGCTGGCCGTTAGAAAGAATGCGGGTTTTAGGCACTTCAGTGATACCTTGGCTTTTCAGACTTGAAAGGTTCATCCATTTTTTTATCTAAGATTTCAACATGTAGCATAATCCATACAGTGTATGCCTGTGTCTGTACTATACATTGACGACTTTTGTTTGTATATTTGACGTATGTCACAGAAAACTTAAAAGATCCGATCAGTAAACAGTTTTTTCATGTCTGCACAACAATTTTTCCTAAATCAGAATGTCCTCTGCTGAAGGTAAACATTAAACACTAAAAAATCCCCCAGCTAACTGTCTTTCTCCTGTTCATGCTTGTTACTGTGTACATCTGTCAGGAGAGATTGCTATCTGTCTACGAAAGCACTGTGCTAATCCTTCTAATAGTGGTTTTCCGTAGCTGTGACAGGCAAGAGAAAGCATTAAGCCCTCTGTTGGAGATTGAGCATCAATCTATTGACAGATGCAAGTATAATCACTCTTATTAGTGCACATGCACATACATAGACAGAAAAACAAATCTTCCCTCCAAAGCACTCGCACACGCTCACTGCACATTCACACACCCATGCACCCAGCAGTGTGTGCTATTGTCTGTCTCGGAGAGTTTTTAAACAGCAGCTTAAAAGCCCTGTGGCTGGTTCACAGTGTGATAATGGCTCCTATCTAGAAATGTCCTGTTCCTGTAAGGCGGTCATCATTCTCATCAATTACCTCCTCTGAGTTTTCACACACTCCCGTGGAAACACATACACTCTGAGTCAGAGCACTCAGCCAGTGTTTCCGTTTGTTCTCAGCACTGCCGCTTCTGTGCCTGCTCTTCCATAGCTCCTTGATCTCAACTTTTTCCGCTTGTTTGGATTTCATGTCGACCTTGATCCTTCTCATTTGCTTTACTCGTGTCAGGTTGTCTGTGATTCTTTGTCTCATCTTTTTCTCTTCTGTCAGATTTGAAGGGGGGAATGCATGCCTTACTTCATGGTTTGACTTTTCAAACTACTTAAGGTTTGTGTTTGATTTACCTCACTAGACATTTTGCAGGCTTCAAAACTGGGCCAACATTTGCATTCATTACCATGTCCTTATGCTTTTTTTTCCTTTCCAGGTATGCAAAATTTCCTAAGCTAGTATTTAACCAGTATCTACTTTTGCCCCTGACCGCTATTTTCCCTCCTTCATATCTTGCCACTAAATATTTCCTCCCTTTTTTCTTTCTGTTTTCTTCCTAATTAGTTCAGTTACAGGTGGCTTGTTTATTTCTCACAGCATTAAAAGTGAAACTGTTATTAAGAGACATGGCAAATTTTGCAGGTGAAATTAAAAAAAAAAAAACACTTAGCATTCAAAAATTAGCCTACTTACAGTACTCCCTGCAGCTAATCTCTAATGACGGAAACCCTGTGTGAATACAGGCTACAGCAAAGCTGCTTCATTATAAAATGGAGGGGTATCTGTTGTCTTGGTTCTGTTCATTTTGAAGAGAGGACAGAGCTCTCAGGAAAAACATGTTTATGCCCAAGGAACAAACTGTTTAAAGAAAACAAAATGACCATCAAGGTTGTCGGGCTCTATTCTTGGTTTGTTAATATTTACATTGCATTGCAATTAAATTTAATACAATTCTGTTTATTTATATAGGACCCTTTTACAGTACTGTGCAAAAGTCTTGAGCCACCCCTCATTTCTTTGTTTTGCTAGAAAAATGAGAAATACGTGCAGCGATTTATTGAGACGTGTAAACACACATTGAAATACAGTATATAAGTATATAAGTAAATAAGTATATAAGTAAATAAGTATATAAGTAAAAACAGAGTTTGTACAATTCTAATGAGCTTGAAAGTCCACATTTTTATGCCTTTCTATGCCTGTCTTTATTCTTCCATAAGACCTGTTGCCACTAATTTTCAGTCCAGTTCTTGTGTAATTTGGCATACCTCAGCCTTTTCTCCCTGTTTCCCTTCCTTAAAAATGGCTTCTTGACAGCCACCCTTCCACTGAGACCATTTCTGATGAGGCTTCAGTGAACAGTAGATGGGCCAGATGCATCTCTCAGGTCCTGTGTCAGGTCTTTGCTGGATTTGACTTTCAGATACTGTTCATCTGCTGTAGATAGTTTTTTAGGCCTGTCACTTCTTTTGTCCTCCACGTGTTCAGTTTCCTAAGATTTTTTTTGAAGGACACACTGCACACCATGCCGAGAGATGCCAAGTTTTCAACTAATAGCTCTTTGTACTCAAAAGTACTATTTTATGTCCTTCAAACTGTGTTATCTTTGGTATTTTTTGTAGATTCAACTAAAGAAATGGGAATTATTTATGTGTTTTTAGCAACAGGCTGCTAGTAACAAAGTGCCAAAAGATACAATTTAAAATATGTTCTTTGTTAAGTTGTCTGTTGTGTAGACACAACACTGGTTCATCTACTTACGGTAGGTGCCTTCTTTATGCTTGAATGATTCATAGGTCAGTGTAAAGTGGCTTAACAAAAAAAAAAACATTCTTCTGAAAATGGACAGGTACAAGGATTGGACTGAAAACAAGTGAAAAAGCAGCCAATGTCCAAAAGAAAAAAAAAACTTTTTAAGACCTTCAGAAAGCCTGGAGAACTATTGCTCAAGACCACTAAAAAAAAATACAAGTCTGGCTTGTATAAAAAAACGAAGGGTGGCTCAAGATTTTTGCACAGCACTGTGCAACAAGACTCATCTCAAGAAGCTTACATCATAAGGTAAAAGACCATACAACATTAGAGAGAGAACCCCAATGAGCTGGTATTCCTCTATGAGCAGCAAGGACTTGTTGACGGTGGGAAAGAAGAGCTCCCATGAAACAGGAAGAGACCACTGGCGGAGCCAGGCTCAGGGAGGGGCAGCCATCGGTTGGAGGGTGACAGGAAAGAGAAGGTAGAATCCACAAACAACAAACACAAACTACAGAGACAGTAGACAAAAGTTAATGATGGGCAACTGTAACAAAATGGTTGGGGATTAAAAAAGAGGGGAGGGGAGTGAAGGAGAAGTGCTCAGTGCATCATGGGAGGTCCGCCAGCAGTCAGAGACTATAGCAGCAGGCTATCGATGTTGGAGCTGGAATCTTGCTCCTACTACAAAGTGGACTGAATTAACCTTGAGACAGCAGTCCATATTGCTAATGGTGATATGCTTCTCTTTTCCCTCACACCACCAGATGACTGCCCCTCCCTGAGTCTGGCTCTGCCAGAAGTCTCTTTCTGTTAAAAGGAGTTCTTCCTTCCCGCTGTTGCCAAGTGCTTGCTCATAGGAGATCTTCAGATTGTTGGGGATCTCTCTCTAATTCAGTTCAGTTCAATTCAGTTTTATTTATATAGCACCAAATCACAGCAACAGTTGCCTCAATGCACTTTATATTTTAGGATAAAGACCCTACAATATTGTGTTGTAATGTTGTAGGGTCTTTATCTATATTATAAAGCACAGTGAGATTACTGCTGTTACCAATCGGTCATGCTTTGAATGTGAAAGCCTGCCTTAGTGTTGTTGCTGACCATCCCTTTATGGTCATATCTTCAAATGACAACTTCCAGCTTGGTTACACCATGTCACAAAGCAAAGGTTTTCCCAAACTGGTTTCATGAACATGACATGGAGGACTGAATCCATTTGAACACCTTTGACATGAGGTAGGACGGAAAATTGGCAGCATAAATGTAACAAATCAAGACCTCACAATGTTTGGAGAGGAATGGGAGGCCCTACCCAATAAAAGCATGGTGTTCTTATAAAGGACTCATTGAAGGTGTGTGTTGGATTAGTTTGCTGAGTGTAAACAGATTTTCTGTTCTAGGTCTCTCTTGAAAAAAATCCAATGTGACTACATTCTGTTCAAGCTGTTTTAGAGATATATGGATTCAACTTCATAGTGATACTGCAGGTCTTTCTATTATTTAGTCTACCCTCATCCATATAAATGGAATGGAAAAATATGTCAAATAGCACTGGTTACTGGCATTGAAAAAAACTGTACAGAAAAGGGGTATCATGGGGTATCATGTCGAGGAAAACTGTGATATTTTAAAATGAAAAACTGCAGCAATATGCATGGCATAATATAAAAAAACAATCCAGCACCAGTATAGTCAAGGCTTGACTTGCTTTCCATGTATTGCTGCTTGCTTCTTTGTCAGTAACAGACTTTCAGTAACTACTATACTGCAGCCTGAGCTTATCTACACACGTTATGGCTAACAAAGTTAACTAGTACTAATGGCATTCAGTTTTCTATGGAGAAACCCACCTCCCACAACAAACATGCTAAGCAGTGGAGACGGGACAAACTGTTGAGGACTTCATTCTCAATTTAATCACCTATTTTTTCAGCTCTTCCTGTTGCTCCACTGCTCTGTGTCAACACTTGCTGTTTCATTAAATGTGCTACTGTGCCCTGATAGGTGTCTCTGCAGTTTATGGTTGGCCTGATTGAGTCATTGCGATTTGGTGCTTTGTTTTAGCTGTACAAACTCAGTACTGAGTACTGCATATATCAGCCAAATTTATTCATGCAGTGAATTACCATCTTTTTACAGTTTAGTCTGTTTGAATAGTTTAAACCTCTTAACATCCACTACCTATCTAGGATTAGAGTTGGGTTGTATTTTAGTCATATGCTAAACAGGCAAATTTGCAGAAACTAGAAGATGTTACCTTTCAAATGAAGTCTGAAGACATTTTGGCATTACACTTTTTCTGCAAAATTTTCATTTGCATTTTCCAAAAAGGTGAAAAGTCTATAAAAAGGTGTGGATGTTAACCAAACCCTAACCCTAAAGCTAAGCCTAAATGGGTTGAGTGACCTGGTAGATTTTAAGAGGTTAATGTCCTTTGGTAATGCTGTAAACATTGGATATCACAGTTGTAACCTCCACCACCATACAGCCACAGAAATATAAAAGATGATGTAGATACTGTGATGTCAACTACTGGCTGCTGAAGCTCCACTATGAAGCCTCCAGATGAGCGTTTTTGCTGTCACCATCTTGGTGTTTTGAAACAGGATAGGATTCAAAAAAGGATCAAGGGGTTGATCTGACTGTGAAACCACTCATTGGCTAACAACTTTGCAGACCATGCAAATGAGCATGCCCTGGGTAATCCTCCTTTCTGACACTTAAAATGACCAAAATTACCAAAATGGGCTTAAAAGCCCTGAAATGAGTGACTAAACCCATCAACTCATTAGGCCAAAGAATTCTGTAGAAGCGAGTCTTTTTTGCAACCACAGGTATCGCCCCCTGGTGGCCAATAGAAGGAATGTCGGCTTAAGGCACTTTAGCATTCTCTGCACTTTTCAAACCTGAAAGATACATCCATCTTTATACTGTCTCTTCAGACCTTATGCCAAACGTCTTTATTTATATAAATTTATATTTATTTATACAAATTTAAGGATATTATTGTTATTGTGAATTCTTTTGGCCACGATAATTGTGTAGTGAAAATCTAGTATTAAAACAAATGTTACAGATTATAAGAACAGAAACAAACACCATTAATGAAAAATTGTGCATTTATTGTAATACTACAATGATACTGGAAACTCCATGCATTAGTCCTTCCTCCTTTTCATTTTTGTTGTTCATTCAGGATATTGCCATTACAGTTACTTTGAGGCTCCTGAAGGTCATGCATCATTAAACCTGCTTGGAAAGTCCTATCTCATCAATGCATGTCTCTGTTTCCCAGCAGAATGTGTACTACACCAGCTCCCAACAGCTGCACCTGGGAGTGCTGAGTCCTACGATCGACGATGACGACAACAAGTGTCTGGTGGACGTGAACAGCAGACCCAGGCTGCTGGAGTGCAGCTACGCGGCTACCAAGCACATGAAGCTCACCTGGACGTTCACTCAGGTGAGCTTGAAGCACACTCAAACAAAGCTGGCCAGTATAACTGCAGGGAGAGACTCAAACCCCGGACGTGCACATGTTCTGCCCGTTTCAGGTCCTCTGTTTCGATGTTTCGAGCCTTTGATCTCATTGCTTTGCTCTTTGGTATTCTGTATGTTGCTGTAACCTCCTGCTGCTTTTTGTCTGCTGGACCAAAGCTCCATGGTTTGTGTGCTTTTTTTTTATTAAATAATTGAGTGAGATTCGTGCTTCTTCCTCTCCACTTTGTTTCTGACTCTTTAGAGGCACCCCTCCTGGTTTTGTTAGAGCAGAGATCATTCTTTCTCTATTCTATGCGATTTAAAAGCACATCTACTTCAGTTGGATAATGAGCTTTCACACATCCACAGTTTCTGACTTTTAACAAGCCTCTCTTATTTTTATCTTCACACTTTTAATGTTGTCTTAAAATGTGACAGATAAGTAGAGGGAGCTGGATAATTAGTAAAAAGAAGACACTACCGTATTCATGACCTTGGCATCTGGTCTGTGTGCAGTTTTCGTCCCAAACATCAGACTGAAAAGGGGGCTTACTTATCCATCATTCAGATCCCTCCACTCCCTTCCTCTCTCACCCATTGTCCAGTGTTCTGAGAGAACAATACCACCTCACCAACCATCAACTCTCCAGTTTCCTCACTATCTGTAGTTTGACTATCAGGCACTCTGGCAGGGGAATCAGCCCCTAATTAGCATTGGCCAGAGTCAGAAATCTCACTCCCAACTTAAGTCAGAAGTCAAAGAGATGAAACCCATTAGGCACAACCCCACAGGGTTTTGAAAAGAGAACTTAGTTTTCTTCATAAAAAGTATGGTGGAGAAGTCAAATAAAGCCCCAAGAAATATTAGGTGTATGAAAAATTCAAAAGAGACAGAGAGGGCGAAGTGAAAAACGTTCACTTCATCACTTGATCACCTTTTTTCAGGTCAAACTTTTCCATCTCACTGAAAAAAGTGTTACTTGAATTAAAAGTTCAAGTAACAACTACTGTTATTTCTTCTGTTTCTCTGTCCATTAGCATTAATGCACTCATTTGTTTACTAGTGATGAACTGGATATGGATTTGCACCAGTAATGACCCCATTAAGAGCCAATAATAATACCATAATATTTCTCATTCCCAGAAAGTTAAATTTCAGAAATTTATATATTTCATGTACAATCAAATTTGCAGTAGAAAAGAGCTTTTTGGTTTATGTCTCCAATTATCCTTAAAGAGTAACTTCCTTCATCCAAATGTGTGTTCCAAATAGAGAAATCATCTTATGTTAGCAAGCATTAGCTTGCTTCAAAATATAGAGTCCACAAACCAATGGTTGATGTAACAGTGACTATGTCCTTTTATATACAATCTATGGGCAACGCATGGAATTGATGTATTTCTCTTCTCAACTCAAGAAGTCATTTGTGACCAAATTTAAGATGTCTAATAGATTTGTCTCTGGGAGCACCACCTTTCACATTACACATGGTCAAAAAGCCACTTGTTAGTTATTATCAACCCCGCTCTCGCCTCAGGGTGGACACTAAAGCCCATTAGCTTTCACAGTGACCTAATAATTATGGTTATTTTTCTGATTTAATCAAGAAGGCTGGTTTCAGGATGTATTTACTGCCAAAGAAATTATTGTAATAGCGCTGAAAATAACAGCAGAAATACAGAAACAATAACCAAGAGGCTGCTGACACTGTTAGTCTTCGTCAGGGCACCACAGATGCATGTGTATTTGTGTTTGTCATGTATTTATGATCTTTGGTATTGACAATGTTGTTGTAGGAGGAGCATAAAGTGTGCATGTTGCGGATCTGACAAACAGCTCTGGTTTTTGAAGTCAAGCGTCTTCTAGATGGAGTTTAAACGAAGAGGTTACAAAAGGAGGTATAAAGAAGAATCTTACATGTGAAGAGACACAAGATGAAGAAGGGAGATGAAAGAAAGAGATGAGCACTTGAAAAAGGCAGCATGAGAAAATAAAAGGAAAGAACAACAGAAGCTAGAAAGAAGTGAGGCGGAGAAGCAGAGACAGAGGGAGGCAGCAATTCATGTGAAGCGGGCAGTCAGTATTTGTGAATTATTGATAAGTAGATCCTTTACAATATTGAACTGAGCTTAACCCTGAGGGAGCAGCCATCAATAGAAAGAAATAGAGAGAGAGTGTGTTGAAGAAAATCAAAAAATTCTGCCCAGCAGCAGGCAGTATTTTGTGATAGAGGTGAATTTTCTTACATCAGCTTTTTATTTTGTTGGTCTGCTTTTATTTGTTCCTTTACGGGCACTACTTACCTTAGGGTAACCCAGTAAAAAGTTTCATTTGGCAAAAGCTAAGCCAATGGCCAATGTTCTTTGGACTGACTGCACAATAGAAGAGCAAAGCCAGAGCTTTTCATCAGGCTGACCCACTCAGAGCTTCCTGAGCAAGACTCATTCGCTTTTAGATGAGATCAAAGCTGAGACATCAAGAGAAGCAGCAGTTCTTAGAATCAGTCATCGTGCCCTGTATCCATCCGAACTGAGAAGTGAACGCAGCACTGAAAATATGTACTAACCAACATAGTGTCTAGATGATTACTTACAGTCTTTTACATCGATTCTATTGCAGAATTCACACTATTTAATCCACACTATTTATAAAAGATCTCAATGATGTAAGATCATGTTCAGTTCATTGCAACCAGTAATTTATAACTCCTCCTGGATGAGCAGCTACTTTCTAAGAGATTGTGAAGACTGCAAATACCAGCTCATATAATACAGCTGTGGCTTAAATCAATAACATTTTGGAAACTTTTAATTGCAAGGCTGTTTCTGGATGTATTGACATATTTGCCAACATCCAGAATCAGAGTGTTAAGTTTGTACAGTCTTTTTTTTTTTTTAATGACCGGATTCTCTGTTCCTTGTATGTGTCTGACTTCCTGCCCTCCTCATTTGTTCTTTGCATATTAATGCAGATTCTTTAAAAAAAAAAATAAAGCATGAAAAAACATTAAAACTTGGTTAGAGTTAGGAGAAAAATCTTGCTCTGTGTTATAGTACACTCTTTCACAACATTAAACACGTCATTATCCTGTCTGCTTCCCTGACATTTACTTGGTTACCACAGTTATGTTTCCTTTTTCACGTTAGTTATGTATCCCGCGACAGCGTCTAACCAACAAAGCACTTTTGCTTGCAGACTCAACGCATCTATTTCAGCTGTTGAGGGACTCCTATTGATTCTACTGGACTAACCTGCGAAAAATTTATGCTAAAGGAGTATCTAATGCATCACAATGTGAAGCTGACTTAACCTGTTATATGCTGACAAAGTATGTGATGAGTTGGGAGTGAGAGCAGGTTGTACCTTCATGTTGAATAAATGAAGCTGTGCCACAATGAGTGCAGTGGGTAGCTGGATGTATGAGCGTAACTTTATTAGTGCAGAGAGGTGTGTTAAAAAAAAAACAACATTCTTTTTGTTGCTGCAAACCATTCGTTGACCATAGAAAGCCTGTTTTGTTGATCTTTCTAAAGAATGAGTCATGGCTCACTGCATTAATAATGTAATCCACTCACTTAGAGTACAGAATAAACCTTTGTATTTAAACACGACCAACTGTATTTGTCAGGCGGATTGCAGACTGCCTCTTCAAATAGAGGCCTGTCACCTTCTGTGCTTGAGGTAAATAAAGGCCCATGTGCTATATTACACTCCTATGAGTAATTTTAAGAGGGTAGGAACAAGAGACAGCAAATGGTCGTTCAGGTTGGAGGACGTCTTGGGTTTATCAAAGCTTTATCACTTGCCTGCTGCAAGTTGAAAATCTCATGTCCTCAGGAAAATCTCATAAGAGTGCTTCAAATTTGTTGGTGCAACAATAAACTAAAAGTGCCCGCATGTGGGTGTAGTGTTGTCTGTAGCTTTAAAACGTCTTTTCTGATGTTTATTCTTCTTGTCACAAAGAAACAGAATAATGTGCAGCCATGGAAAAGAACCAGTGAATAAATATCCAGATATCACAAAACAAGATATGCTCTGAATGTTAGTCTAAACGAAATGTTACCAAATGTCACAAAGTAGAATCAGCAGGGGGGTGGTGGTGTTTTTTTTCTTTGTGGAGTTGTTTTTATCCGTTGATGATCTAGAATTTATGGCAAATTGAGAGACTCTGTGATGCCTTAGTTAATAGAGAAAGGGATTGTTTGCTGCTCTGCTTGTGAAAAAATAAAATGTGTGTATTTTAGCACAAAAAGGATCTAGTATTTCACGCTTGCTGCAGCAGCTCTTTGTCTTCATGGGGTGCTTTTACTCACCACATCCTTTGAGGTGAATGATTTGATGATTGAGCGTCTGGCTGACAGACTGCCTGACTTGCCAGCCCAACCCCCTGACTGGCTGTTTGATGGCTTTCTGGATGACTGGCTGTCTGACCGACTGATTAACTAGTGTTCCCGCCTTAATAGCAAGGAATCAATAGTGTGGTCCAACTCTGCACTCTGCAGAATGACAGGCAGGCTCACTGCAGCATTGAGAACAAGGTGCTGGATAAATGCCAAATATTTGTCTGTGCATGTATATACTTGCCTATGTGTGTACATAGGGGAATTGGAATGTGTGTGATTCTGTATATACACTAACTCAGCTCCTGTACACTTAGTCTGAGCTGTAGAGGTAGTACATTTGTTAGAAGTGACTCAGGAGGTCACACACTTTGAGAAAGCCAGTTGACTGGTTTTCAGCAGAGGAGACAAGGAAGATCATTGTGATTACTTTGATGGGGCACAAGTCTGCTTCTACTGTGCCATATACAGTAAAAGGCATCAAGTGAAGACTACTGTGATTGCTTCCTCCTGCTATAATGTCCCATTAGCAGCCCACTGCAGCAGGCAGTTGAAAAGCTGAAAATGTCAAATCCAGTCTAGCAGAGCATGTGTGGCTTCTGACAGCAAAATGCCTTAAATTTAGTCAAGCTTAGAACTGCTTGTAGTAACACTGCGTATGATATTTGGGCTGTTTTAACCTGTCCAAATACTCTGCACACCTGCAAGCCGCTTTGCAACCCACCTCCACCTCAGCTTCTCCTTTCATGCTTTATCATCAATGTCTGCTCTGTTCTGTGCAGGGGTTTCTTCCTGCTGCTAACCGCAGCCATGTATGCACAATGAAGGGCGGGGAGGTGTGCTCTCCCTGCCTTATGCTATACAGTGCCTTGAAAAAGTATTCATACCCCTTGAACTTTTCCACATTTTGTCACGTTACAACCACAAACTTAAATGTATTTTATTGGGATTTTATGTGATAGACCAACACAAAGTAGTGCATAATTGTGAAGTGGAAGGAAAATGATACATGGTGTTCAAACTTTCTTACAAATAAAAATCTGAAAAGTGTGGCATGCATTAGTATTCAGCCCCCTTTACTCTGATACCCCAATAGAGTCCACCTGTATGTACTATAATCTCAGTATAAATACAGCTGTTCTGTGAAGGCCTCACAGGTTTGTTAGAGAACATTAGTGAACAAACAGTGTCGTGAAGACCAAGGAGCACACCAGACAGTTTCAAAGCAGGATTAGGTTATAAAAACATATCCCAAGCTTTGAACATCTCACAGAGCACTGTTCAATCCATCATCCGAAAATGGAAAGAGTATGGCACAACT